>JAHWXV010132773.1:0-14778 GCA_024586415.1 Phrixothrix hirtus | reverse complement strand
ATGATTGTTTCTCCTTCATTAAGCGTTGCTTTAGTGGCTGTTAATTAGTATTTGGCTTTTAATAGTTTTTTATTTATTCTTAATTCTTATTATTTCAATACTGATAAATGAAATATTTTGAAGTGAACTAGATAAAATCTATTTATATAGGTATATAAATAATTATGATAATGCATGACCAACCCTTTTTGATATACGCCTTTACTTTCAGTCTACATTTGCGTCTTTGTTTTAGTAAGAACTACATTATCAGTTTGATAAAAAAAATTCTGTAGGCCCTATTTACATGCTTTGTTTCAATGAACATGTATGCTTTACTTTAAAATCTCTTACAAATTCATTTAAGTAGAAATTATATTTTATTTAAATGTCCGCGGTGTCATTTATTTTATATATGTAGGGATGCATTTTGGTTACAAATTGTACTTTAAAACATACAGAATTTAGTCTAAGTTCTTTATATACAAAGGAATAACAACCTTAAATGGATGTTTGTTTAAAATTTTACTTTACCCTTCATGCTAGTGTATCATATTACTTTGTATGTAAAGTCTTCAAACGCTTATAATTTTAGATTATAAATTTAGATTACATAAAAAGTAGTGCCCGAGTGTGTCAGTGCATTACGTATACTTCCTAGTAGTCGCGGAACGGGCAACTACGTGCTGATTTGTAGAGTAGCCCGTTCATGATAGGGAGCTCAGTTGTATATAATAGCGTTAGGCATACCTGGGGTAATGCTGGGATTGTGGCTGCGCTTGTAGCACGTAAGCAAAGTACGTCAACACTGACCGGTATGGTGTCGACCCCATAAGTAGGGAATGCTATATCGACATAGGGTACGATCTAGGCTAGCAACGAGGTCTACCTTTAAAAATATTGCTAAAAAAAACACAATAAAAGCCTCGGACAATCAAAGCCATGGTGGGTGCCTGAGATTGAACAAGATTGGCCCACCTTGGAATAAACGCGAGAACATGAAATGGAAAGCGGGAACATGGGACGTAAGTGGAAAGTGAAAGAGGTGATAAAGATGGATAAGGGAAGCCTTGGTTTCTGGTCTGGAGTAGAGAGTTGGCCGCATGGTTCAAAGAGAGCGGGATTGATTTTGAGCGAATTTGCTAAAGTGTGTTTAAGGGAGTGTGAATTAGTGTCTCCACGTTTACTCTGGATTCGAAAGAAGATAGGCAACAGGAAAGTAATGGTTGTAGCGTGCTATGCTCCCATGAATGATGATAACCAGGATGGATGTGTAACATTTGGAAAGAGTTAGAAGGGGAACTGAATGCATGTCACGTAAATGATAGAGTGATTTTACTGGGTAACTTGAATGGATGGGTGGGAGTAAGAAGAGAAAACATAGATCGTGTAATTGGCCCTTACAGAGATCCTAGAACGAATGAGAATGGGGAAGCATTAGTTGGGATATGCGTAGAAAAGGGCATGTTTGTGTCGCATACGTGGTTTAAACATAACGTTATCCATTTGTATACGTTGCAAAGATGGGAGTCTAGAAGCATGATGAGGGGTTACGTGAATTAGTAAAGGAAATACGAGTGATGAGAGGTTCTGAATGTGGGACGGATCATTTTCTGGTAATGTCAAGAATTGAGCTTGGTATATAAGAAGAAAGTAGTTATAAGAAAGGCTAGAGTGAAAGTGGAGAGTTTGCACGATAATGTGAGTGAAGAATACGTACAAAACCTAGAGAAGAAAATGTTATCAGAAGAATCTGAATGGAAGTATGAAACTGAAAATGGTGGCATCGAATGTGCATGGAAAAATGTTCAAAGGCATCGTGATAGATTGTGCAACTAAGTTTGCGAAATGAGTACGTTTGGAAAGTCAAAAAAGAACGCATGGTGGAATGATGCCGTGAATTATGCAGTAAAGGTAAAAAAAGAAATATATAAGAGAATGATTGGAACCAAAGATGAAAATAAGAGAATGGGTCTACTAAAAGCGTATCGGATTAAAAAGAAGCGTGCAAAGGAAGCTGTGAAGGTGAGTAAAAAGCGTCTGATGGTGAAAGAGGGAGTAAGAATGCAGAATGATTTTGACGGTAATAAAAGATTATTTTTGAAGTGGGTAAGGAATACAAAGCAGGGTGTAGGAAACCGAGTAAACGGAATGCGGAATAGCGAGAATTAAATGGAGTGGAATGAAAGTAAGGTAATATTGCGTTGGAAAGAATATTTTAGAAGGCTGTACGGCGACAAGGATACTGGGATAAGTGTAAATGTGGGAAATGCTAGAATAAATAAAACCCAAGAGAACGATAAGAACATAGGCACGGAAGAAGTAGGAAATGCAATACAAAGGCTTCAAAATGGAAAGTTTGCTTGAATAGATGAAGTTGCAATCGAAATGTTAAAGTATGGCGGTATGCGACTAGGAGAATGGTTGTGCAAACCGTTTAATGCTTGTGTTCAAATGGCAAGAGTGGTAGAGTGGAAGGGTGCTATAAGCGTGCCTCTGTAAAAAGGCAAAGGTGGTAGATATGAATGTAAGAACTATAGAGCTATAAGTTTGTGAAGTGTAGCTGGGATGGTGATTGGTAGAATTATAATTGACAGAGTTCGCATAAATACTAAAAGGAAGACACGGAATCTACAGTGTAGGTTCATGCCCTGACGAGGCTGCGTGGATCAAATGTTTAGTTTGCAGCAAATGGCCTAGTAGTTCTAGCATGTTGATGAAAAATTTATTGTACGTTTGTGGATTTAGAGAAAGCGTATGATAGTGTGAATATATGCAAGTTATGGACAATTCTAGTGCTGTAAAGGGAGAACTACTGAATGCGACAAAAGTAATGTACGATGGAAGCAGATTGTACGTGAAAGTGAACGGTACTGTTAGTGAGTACCTTCAAATTGAGCAAGGTATAAGACAAGGACGTTTGATGTCTCCTTGGTTTTTTAATATATTTATGGATAAATGCGTGTGAAGTGCATGTGAGGAGTTGAGTGGTATAAATATAGTCAGTAAATATGCAAAAGTGTTGATTTATGCAGAGGATGCAGTACTAGTAGCTAAAAGTATGAACCAAACGCAACGATTGTTGAATAAATTTGTAGAAGTGAGTGAAAGAATGGATTTGAAAACCAATAGTGGCAAAATAAGGCAATGGCTTTCAATAGGGAAGGTGAAAAGGAAATATGTCAGCTGATGTTGGGTAGCGAGATAATTGAGCAAATGGACAAGTTTGTTTACCTTGGCAGAATATTTGCGAATGATGGGTGAGTAGATAGTGAAATTTAAGACAGAGTGGATGTAGCCAGGAGAATAATTTCCAGCATGTGGTCAGTAACCAAGGGTTAACAGTTAAGTATGGAAGCAAAGAAGGCTGTTTACAATAGCGTATTTGTTCCAACTGCTTCATATGGTAGTGAGACTTGGGTATGTCAGAAGAAGCATATGAGTAAAATAAACGCCGTAAGTATGAGGTGCATAAGAGCTGCATGTGGCAAAATGGGACGTGCCAGAGTAAGGAATGGATAGGTGGTTGGAGGCGTCTCCGATGAAGGAGACACTGCCTGAACTGTATGAAAGAAGTGCGTCAAAATGGTTTGTACATGTGGACCGATGAGTAATGAACGATTAACAAAGAGAATATATGAGGCAGGTATGAATGGGAAACTAGGTAGGGGCAGAGCGAGAAAGAGATAGCTAAATATGAATGCAGAAAGTGTAAAATGAAAGGGAGTAAAGAGCACAAAGAACAGGAGGCCTTGCTAAAAATGTTGTATGAATTTAATGGAAGCAAAATAAGTATTTAAAGACAGAAAGAAATGGAGAAAAATAGTGAATGGATGATAGTAGAGATAATAGGATTGGTGGGTAATAGTGGGATGGTGTGGAAACTGTATAGTGCATGGGTGCATTCAATGGTTGAGAAGGCGGAGACTCGGTATTGGGTATGCCATGATTAGTGGTAGTAGTAGTAGTAGTAGTAGTAACAAGTAATTGAAAAGAAGTTAGGGCGCTCTCTATTAAGAAGCTCGAGTAGGATCATTGAGTCAGGTTGCACAAATATAAGAAAACAACAAAAACCGATGTTAGAGCAGTATAATACATGTAAATAATGAGTACTACGATACTTGTGGTAGTTAATCAGAAGCATCTGCTGAAGTATCTAAAGTATCAAGGACTAACAGTAATATTTTGCATATGGTAGATTAACATAGTGAGAATAAAATTCATAACACCTTTAATTATTAGTGCAAACTTGATAATGGAGAAATCCACTTGTATTGAGCTTCTCTTTGTTACTTGAAATAGGGAGGTATGATATATGGATAAGATCACGAGTAAATCATTTTGAATGATATGAAGGTAAAGATAATCCTCTTAATTACAAAAATATGAAAAAATCCATTAAGATGTTTGAGGCGTAATAATCATATAAAAATTTTGTTGTTGTCTTCCCCAAAATTTTGATGTTAAATTATTAAAGCGTAGTTTATGTTGCTATATGATCTTTATTTTAATATTTTATTTCAAGCGATTTCGTGTATGAGAGGTAGCTCCACAAACCAAGATTCGTTTGTATTTCGTGTCGCGGCAGCACTGTAAATGCAGTTGCGCGCATTTATGGTACTTGTCCTGACTATTCAGACTGAATTGACACAATTTGGGATTAATTGAGTGTTGTGTACGCTTTGTGGTACTTATTTGAAATGTCAAAGTAAATTTAAATTTATGCCGTGTGTGGCATTCTGTATGCTATTCGTTTCATCAATTGGACGACCATAAAACCAGTCCACATTATAACAAATCTGTAAGATGTACGGAGAAAATGTGATGAGTGATTCAATGGCAAAGATATGGGTTAAACATTTCAATGAAAGATGTGATAGTGTGCACGATGACGATCGAAGTGCGCGCCCATCTTTAATTATTGATGAACTAGCTCGTGCAGTTTAAGAAAAAGTTTATAATTTCTGCTCTCTCTATGGAATTTCCCAAAATTTGGAAATTGTTCATTAAGAACTGGGTTTTTGGAAACGTTGTACTCGTTGGGTGCCAAAATATCTTAGTGGGGAATACAAAATGAAGCGTTAGGGAAATGCACTTAAGTTTTTGACAGGTTACGATGATAAGAGTGATGACTTTCGTAGCAGTATAATGACTGGGGATGAGACGTTGGTAGCATAAAAACTTCCGAATCAAAACGAAAATCGATGGAGCCGGGGTACATTTCGTACCAACAAGAACAAAAGCCAAGCCAATCTTGACAAATTGAAAAATCGGGTACTAAATTTTAGAACAGACACAGTATTCTTCTGGTGGATTTTTTACCGTGAAGCGAAACAATTAATACAAATGTTTACTGCGAGACCTTTAGAAAACTTTGTCATCCAATACATAATAAGCGCCGAAGAATACTCAGCAGCGGCATTGTTTTGTAGTAGTACCTACCTCCACACTGCGAATGTGACACAACATGTTTAGAGAACTTTGGCTGGGAACAATTCAACTACCGTCCATACATCTAGACCTCGTTTGTAGTGACATATCTCTTTTTACACCTGAAATCGAACCTTCACACCATGAGGTTCAACAATAATGACGTGATCAAAGAACACGTTACAACTTGGTTGACATCACTGGGACCACCTTTTTATGAAGTGGGAATGCAAAAGCTTGTGTTGCGCTATGAGAAATGCCTACAAAGCGGTGATAGTAATATGGAAAAGTAGGTTAAGGTATAAAGATGTTTTAACAATAATTTTTTTCACTTTATATGTACTTGTTTTCTTTGTCCTGTCAATGCCAATAATAACGTTTTCCAGAAATAATAAGTTCTAGGTGTTGATAAATTAAGCGTGAAGCATTGAACAGCCAGTTACAAAGGTTTGTCGTAAATAGTCCTAAATTTACTTACGTTGGTGGACAAAGAATACACAAAACATGTTAAAACTTTCTTAGTTTTTATTATAAACAAGAGAGTTTCTTGAAAATTAAAGTTTATTTTTACTTTAATTTTTATTGGTATAATAATTACGCACAATCTGCTTTTATTGTTGTTTGTTTGCGTACTCCTTCATGCTTGTAATAAGATGGGAAACCTTTCTTACTGCAGATATTTGATGTTCATGTTGCCACGTTGATAGATGAAGAATAGCTTACTGAGGATCGCACCTCCAAACGGGTGCGTGTACACTTACCAATGTGATGTAATAGAAATGAAGGTTGTCCTAAAGGAGAATCGACAATCTAAACGGCTTGAGGAAGTTTAGTTAAACTCACGTAAAGAATCCTAAATTTACTTTTCAAAATAAAGTATCCCAAATCATAAAGTTTATACAATAATATAGCGACTAGATTATAATCTATTCGTCGCACAATTGGCTAACCAAATCCAAAAAAATGCGTCACGCTGTTTCAATTAATTAATAAACAGTTGCTAATTATCACTTTCGATTAAAATAATTTATTTAATCGTCGAAAAACAAAAGGAAAGTGTCAACTCAAACAGTGAAAGTATTGTGCTTTTGTAAATAAATTTATAACCAAATCGTCACCTGTACGAGGACCAAGGAAAACAATATAACTAATAAATAAATAGTTTTATTGTAATTAATTGTAAGACATAAAATACGCAATTTTCTGATAAGAAATGAGATTGACGATAATAAGTCTTACAGTAAGATATGGTGTACGACATCAAAATTTAATTGATTTCAGCAATGTATTAACTAAATAATTGAAAAAGAATTGTACGGCGTATTTGTAAAAATGTTTCCTAAAGTTACTATAAAGCATTCAAAAACGAGTCAAATGTGTCTTTATCGCCAGATGGACAGCGCGATAAAGTAACTTACAAACGCCTCGGATATTTCTTAACACAAAGACAATGTTTTCAGAATATTTAAACGTAATTATTAAGTACGTCTTTCTACATGTGATCATAGTAAAAATTGACACTGGGTAAAATAAAGTTACCTAATTTAAATTTGTTGCAACAAACCAAATTACGCAACCGCCAACAATAAAATATGCAAAAATATTTGATTCTTTAAAGATAAACAAAATTGTAGAATCAGTTAAAGAATTACTTTCACGGACATTTTAAAGCTTCTATGTAACCGACTAAATTTATAAAAGAATCCTAGACCTATTATTTAAATACAACTTTCTATTATTTCAAATACCAACAATATCAGTTACTAACAAAATCAATTTTATATTACTGAAGCACAATTTTGCGTATTACTATTATAAACGAAATCTTAAAATCAATTACAACATATGAAATCGAATAAATGGTCCCAAAAGATATGTTTATAATTACAAAAAGAAATATACGATGTATATTGTACAAACTAAAAATAAAACTTACGCCATTGACACCTTCCGCAACGGGATGTTATGCGATTGATGCCGTATCAGCGAGACTTCAAGTCAGTAAAGCTGGGATCGGAACTCTTAGTGGACATAAAATAACTTCTAAGCTGTCGCTGGGTGATATGAACACCCCAATAGGTTCAGAAGCCGGCTGGAGATCAACTGTCGTAACTACTGATTTCCTATCTACTTATGAATGTACTATAGACATCTATCGTTCGCGAAATTAATTACAGTAGAACCAATTCCTAAACATTTAACAACTGACGGCGGAATTCCATCATAGGTCCCAATAAAAGATGTCTTGCTTCGAGGGAACCATTGTTTTCATAATTATACTACCAAATAAATGACTATTGAGACAAAATATACCCCGTACCCAAAGCACTATGTAAAATAAGAAATACCAATTAACCAAATTATCTATAAGAGATCATTTGCTCTATAACTTACCCCGTGTGCAACACAGGTGTTCAAAATTCACAAACATAACAACCTAATGCACTCGTTGCTCGTATAACAATGCTCGCGACGACACACAGTCTACCTACAATACGCGCTCCTCAACATTTAAAAGTGCCGCGACAAAGATGCGAATGAAGTCAGCGATACTCAAACAAATTCAAATAAAGTACGATTAATAGCATTACTTCATTAATATAACTAAACGAACCTTATATTGGATTACAAACGATACAACATGTTTCCAAAATTAAATAGGCCGAATAAATATTAAAACTAGAATTTAAATTGCTACAATGTGTTTTGCCAATTTTTTAAGTTTCTTGATTTTGTATATCTGGCTTTGTTTATATTTTATTAGTACAATGTTGATGAAGATTTTTTATAGTTTAATTATATTTTTAAAGTAGGAAGCGTTCTTTGCCAAGTAAATTATAGAACTGAACTAAATAAAATGGATAAAGCTGTACACAAATTGAATATCAGTCACATGTGCCAAAGGTTACATATACTTTTACAACTTTTAAATAAATCGGCGTGAGTATAGAATGAAACAATTGAAATTGCGTTAAAATTAAAAGTTAGCCAGATAATAGAGCAGGAGTGCTAATGTATATGTATTTAATTAACAAATTAAATCAAAATATAAAAACGGAGGTAGCGTGGTACTTTCACATAGAGATGTTTTAGGAAAAAATTGTTGTTAAAAAATCAATTGAAGATTGTTATATTACGTGATTGTATGCCTATCAAATTGGTAAGTAAATGTTTCGTTTAAAGAAGGAAGTAAAGGTTACAGTAGTTTAATAAAGCTTATAACAGGATTGGAAAGAAGTAGTTAGATTCAAATTCAAATGTTTAGCAATTTCATTCATTTATACACAAAGCTGCATCTGTTGAATCTTATTTTGGAAAGGTTTGATCATGGCTGCGAACAATGTGGTACTATTTGAGGTTTGATCATTTAACAATTAATGTTTTTTTTCTTCGATGATAGTTATCTTATTTATGTAGAAAGTTTCAGCACGTATATTTATGTATAGATTGTTTGCATTAAATAAAAAGTATATAATTGAATTTATTTTTCTGATAAAATGAGTAGTTGTCGTTACTCAAGTGTTTGCTGAAAGCAGAGGTGCCTGTAGTTTTGTGTTTGGCGGCATTTTTCAAATGTTCTGTTTGTACGCTCTATATAATAGGGGAGTCATTTTAGAGGATAAGTTCCACTGCTATTAATGGGCTCTATGATGTTGCTATGGGCAATCATAATGTTTTTATGCTAAAGTTATTACTAAAACCAATTATAATTTTGCATTTCTTAAATAATTTAATAGTTGATTTGACAAAGGGAGTACAAATAGAAATCCAAAAATTTATTTCCGTGAACATTTCAAACATGCCGCCAAAGTCAAACTATAGGCACCTCTGCAATCAAAAAATATTTGAGTAACCATAATTATTAATTTGACTCAAAAGACAAATTCAATTACAAACTTTTATTTAATACAAAGATCTATACATAAACATTCGTGCCGAAACTTTCTACACAAACAAATTCACTATCACCGAAGAAACGAACTATACATTATTAAATGGTCAGATGCCAGATAGTACTACATTATTGACAGTTATAATCAAACTTTTTCGAAATAAATATCAAACAGATGTAACTCCTTACATAAATGAACATAATTGCTAAAATTTTTCAATTTATGAATTTGAATCGATCATCCTCCTGTTCATTCTGCTATAAAATTTATTAATCTGCCGCAAATTTACTATCCTCCTACTTTTCTTTTTTAAAAACTTAATAGGGTTGCAGCTATATAATGCAACAATTAATAATCAGTTTTTTAACAAAAATTTTTTCTTAAAACATTTTTATATATACATAAATACCATACCCCTATATTTTTATATCTTAATTTTATTTTTTAATTAATTACATGCATAATGACGCCCTTACTCTATTATCTAGTTAAGCTTTAATTTTAATTGATAATTTTAATTAGGTTTCTTTTTAGACTCATGCCAATTTATTAAAAGTTTTAAAAATATATCTAACCTTGGCACATGTCACTTTTTACATTTTTACCTAGCTTTACCAATTTACTTGAAAAAGTGTGCTTCCTACTTCAAAAATATAATTAAACTATAAGAAATCCTCATTAACATATTACTCATAAAATATAAAAAAGGGAAACCAAATATTCAAAATCAAAAAATCCAAAAAGATGAGCCGAGTACAAAAATGTTAATACCTTCAACGAAAAAAATTCCCCATCAAGAATAAAGTGGCATCTAAACAAACAACTATTAAAGTAGACCGTGAATTATCATCATAATAATTAAAATAAAACGAAACCTTTATTATAAAAAGCTATACCTATCACGATAAGATCTAAGAAAGCTTTATCTTTTATATAAGATAACTCTTTGCATTCACTGTTCAATAATTTACATTTAATTTAACATATTCTAGAACCTATAATTTTTTAAGAATGTTTTTATTGGCATCACCAGTTCTATAAATGCAAACGTTTGGAATAAAATAAATACTGTATAACAGATTCAAATGTTTTATCAGACGATCTGAAGAACCTCGGGGAAGCTAACAGTAAAATTTGTATATAATCATTTTATATTAAGAATAACGGTCTGATCGACGAAAACTTTCTCCCATAGTAATAGATTAATTTAATAGGATAACAAGATTTGCTTTATTTGCACCATGATAGAAAATAATCGATAATGATGTCGATGAACGCAATGTTACCATTAGATATGACTTTATCCTTGATAAATAAGACCAAATAAAAGTTGAACTTGAATAAATGATTTACAAAACTATTTTTTATTTTTTGACCCATTGGATGTTTGGAGACGAATTTGCGACATCTCTCCCGACTGCGATATGTAAAAATTTCTATCTTTTCTAATTGGCGAATCCGGGACTTTGATCTGGAAGCGGAAATGATTTCGAAGATTTGTAGCTATCGCCTTCTGATATGGAATTCTATAATATCTACTCTTCGCCTCTTTAAAATCTTTCAATGTAGGTGTGATATATAATTTGTTAAGAATAGGCGAAGCTTATAGTTCCTCCTAATTTATAAGAGCAAATTATTCTTTCTTAATTTCTAAAACCGAAACGGAAACCCGTCAGAAAAGATATGAAAGTATTAAGGAAAACTTACGTTTTCAAAAACGCGATTTGATCAATGTTCATAAAAACAAGTTCACATATATTTAAGGATTAGAGAAATTAATTCTAAAACACGAAGTTTCGCTTACAAACCATTCTCATCAAACTTTCTAGAAGTATCAAACAAAAATTCAAAGAAATACTATCTTCAGATAGAGATTATTTGAATAAACCACGTAGATGATATAAACGGCGCCACATTGTAGCAAGGTTTCAAATACTAGAAAACTAATTAGACCTAAATTCGTTAGATGCCACTAGAGGTGTAAACAAAAACAACAACGGAAAATTTCAAATATGAAGCATTGAATTAAAAACTAATTCAACGACTACTATAATAGCTGCAGAAACATTAGCTTAGCTTAAATAACTTTCACTATGCAAATAAAGATTTATTTGTTATTTGTTTGCCAAATATGGAGGAGTTTTACCGCCAGCAAGTGTTTTTAACCTGTCAAGCATTACATTGACATAGGCCCTACGATTTTACTTCCTTAACTGAGAAGAAGTGATGCTTTTTAGATTTTCCTCTGCTGCAAAATTTACCAACTTCCATCGGGTTTGAACCCGCGTCCCTTAGATGTAGAGACAAATGTGTTAACCACTACGCCAATCGGGGCTAGCGCAAATGAGGTTTAGTCAACTTCAATGTATCTGCGAAAATTTAGAAACGCTTTATATTAAAGTTTACCAAAGCTTCTGTTGTTGTTTCAATTCTGTATTGTATACCTATAAAATATACCTCCTTCCTGTATTTAAAATAAACATATGATTATCCAAGTAAAACTTTAAATTCCTAATTGCTGGTTAAATGTTATATAGGAGTTTTAATGTGACTTAAAAAATTAAAGCTGTTTCAAGATAGTTGCAATAAATATCAACATTAGTTGAAGTCTAAAGGATTTTACAATAGATATTTATGTTACAAAAATTGCAATGATAATTATTATGGCACGCGTCGTGAATATTAACGACCAAGGTGTTAGCCGAGGTCAATAGCCCGACAAGTGCCATATGGATTCGACTTCAATGTAATTCCATTTTAAACGGAATTTAAACCAATTAGCTTCACCGTTTTTTTACGGATGAATAGGAAGGGAAAAGCCACCATAAACAGCTCTCTATGGTCCATTTGGGAGTTTCCATACTTTCATTAGCTTTGTTACTGCTTGATACTGGATCTTAATTATCTTGGAAGTTTTGCGCAACAGCAGGTTTCCTGGAAACGTACTACTGAAACTATGAAGACTCAATTTTAGTTAAAGTGCTAAAGAAGATAGACGAAAAAGACATTCATGGCTCACATGACTATTTCAATAAAAATGGGAGTAAATTGAAGATGATGGCTATGGAAGTGTTGTTGCTGTGGTCATTAAAACAATATCAAGAGATTTGAAAACATTGTGCTAAGGAGCAACCAGTTCACCTTAAGCAAAATCCCCAAAAAATAAAGATCATATACCTATAACATGAGTAACGGTGGAGTATTCGAAGCTTTATCGGCGTTAGGACAGCACCGTTGTGTTTCGAAGGATGAAATTTTTGTTCGCATGGTAACTCAAGATAAACTTGGATATATAAGTATGATCAGGAAGTAAGCAATGAAATAACACCAAAGAGTTTTAAAATCCATCGTTTCACATTAAAGGCAGGAGCTATAATATTTTAGGCCTGAGCTAAGGTTTTAATGACTAACTAATTTTCCAGATTTTTACAATGAATGCTAAAATATTGCGGGGTTTCATGATCGCTAATGCAACCCTTGTTTAAAGAGCCTAGACTAGCTGAAGTTAGCTGCACTTACGTTCCCTTCGGGTTTGTGCACAAACTAAGTTCATTTTGTATTTCCTGCCACCGCAGCGCCGTGAATGCAGTATCGCGCATACTCGGTACTTGCCCTGATCCATTGTCTCCATTATGGGTCAATTGAGGTTGTGTACGCCTCGTGGGGCTTGTTTGAAGTATCGAAATTAATTGAAATTCCAGCCGCTTATGACATTATCTGTAAAATTCATTTCCTTAACGCGAAGTATATTAAATCAGTCCACATTCACCAAAAAATTCGTAAAGTGTACGCAGAAAATGTGATGAGTGTTCAATAGTAAGGGAATGGGTTAGACAGATCAATGAAGTTTATGATGATATGCACGATGACGAACAAGTGGGCATGAATCTTTAGCTAGGGATGAACTGGTTTATGTAGTTGAAGAAAAGATTGAAGCAAACCGTAGGTTTACAATTTCTGCTCTCTATGGTATGAGGTTCAACAATGATGGTGAGATCAAACAACATCTTATCACTTGATTGACATAATTCGCGGATCCTTTTTATGAAGGGAGAATGCAAAAGCTTGTGTCACGCTACGACAACTGCCACAAAGTGGTGGTGATTATGTAGACAAATAGGTTAAGATTTAAATATTTTTACACTATAATTTTTTTACTGTTTCCTTTGTCTATCAAACGAAACGTGGTTTGTTGACGTACCTCGTAATTTCTGACTATCCTAAATGTACAATATTCTATATTTCCTTATTATTAATTATTTCGATATACCTCTTTATGGCAATTAATAAAGTTTCATATATCTATCCCAACTCTGTAACACAAGCTAAACATAATACAATAGTATTGACAGAAACCAGCGTTTCATATGCACGCCATAAAATATGTCTGGTAGCTGAGCTCATCGATATGTGTTTAAGAACACGTCGTAAGGGAGTTTGGAAGTTGTGGTTGGGTAACTTTACTGCGCATAGATATATGTTGCAATGTCTGCTATTGAAGTCCCTCCACAGGGAATAAGTACATGCTATAAGATCAAAAGAATGTCGTCGTCACGCGTTTTTGGTAACCTTTGATTCCTTAGAGAGATCTAATGAATTCTCCTCAGGACCAACCGAGCGATATGTTGGTCCCATCCTAGTAGTAAAGTAGTTCCATCTTTATTCTTCTGCTAGATAAATACAAACTTCCTCATCAAGGGTCATATAGACTTCCATATGAAGATGCGTAATTTTTGACGAGGGAGTGGTTGCTCGTGAAGGTGTAGTTTATTTGCCGCTCAGTAAAAGATGTTTTGGGAAATTACGCGACTTTAAAAATAAAACCACATTTGATTATTTACCATACATTGAAAAGGACTAGCAGATTCGTGCAAATTCTATTCAGAACCCAATTGTAGTAATTTACTTCATTATGCTTGTTGTCCTCGTTTAATTCAATGCACCACTACTACACAATATGACTGAAGATTTTTTAGTAAGTGTTGGTGTGTCCTATTTAAATGAGCCTGTTACGACTGATTACGTATTAACTTATTTGAGTTTTGCATAATTCGTTAGCTAGAGTCCTAGATAACCTTTAGCACGTAAATTTGAAAGGTCTGGTTTTGAGTATGATAGACTTAGAAATAGTAGTGTATCACTATGGCTCACTTCATCTTCTTCCCAAGATATTTGCGGGCTACCTTGATTGAACTCATATTTTTGTACGCCTAACGCAGTAGGGTGAAGTAAAATACATTTAGGTCAGAACAGGATATTAATACATGATTGACTCTGTGTATCTATATAACGAAATATACTACTTGGTATGCTTAGCTAATGTTCCATTTTGCACCAAATATTTATAAATACTTAAAATTCTTCTACGTCCATATTTTTCCAGAAAACTTCTTTCTTGAGTTTGTAGTAGGAAATACATTAATTTTGTATAATCAAAAGTTATATATATATATATATATATATATATATATATATA
>JAHWXV010132751.1:0-10046 GCA_024586415.1 Phrixothrix hirtus | reverse complement strand
TTGTCAATTTTATTGAAAAAGGAAACAAATAGTTTTCGAAACGTTTAATTTTTATTAAAGTTACACAGTTTATCCAAAAATTGTTTTAATTATAAATATGTTTATATTTGTTCTGACGGCTACTATCACCACCTCCCATCTCTAAATTTTGGTCTACCTCAATTTTATCAACTGGCACAACGTCCTCATTTTCTTCTTGAATATCCTGTTCCGAAACCGAATTATGATCGCTTATATCAAAATAGTCAGGATCAGCAATTAAATCATCGTGATCATCAAGAGCTTCTTCATCTATTTCATTATTGTACAGTTTTTGCAATTTAGCCACCTTTTTCTCATAATCTCACATGTCTAATAAGTCTGGTAAAATATAAGTTCACAAATTTGTTTATTAATATAACGATAATTTCTTACCTTTGTGCACGTGTTTGATTCTTTTTCTTGATAAATATTACTTTAGTAATAAATAGCGAACTACGTGGTGATCATAAACAATGATGGTAATATACAAAATCTATAAGAAGCAAATAATGCACAAATTTCGTGTACATATTTAACGACATGGTTACTAATACTTCATCCTTGGAAAATGCAACGTTACAAATGTACAAAACTCAAATTTTATATACTAATATAACTTCATAATTCCTTACCTATGTAAATACCTTTTATTTATACTTTTCACGTTGAAAAATATGATTTTATTGATAAAGTAGCACTCTACACCATACAATACACAGAAAACAGTAAACAGGTAAAACTCTAGATATGACATAGAAACATAACCTCATTGAACACGTCGAGCTTATCAGGCCCTTAGTGCCCTCAAACGGAAATATTTTCAATTTCCAAAAGCTTTCTGTACACTGCCAACGCCTTCTGTTATTACAGGAAACTGACTAAAATATGAAAAGACTGATATACAGAATTGCACTTTTAAATGATTTTAACATTTTACTTGGGCTTGTTAGGCCCAGGTGTGCACTGCAGGGTTAAGGAAAACGGCGGACTTCTGGTACTAAAAATGTTTCCAGCATATTTACTTCGTACATCGTGCTGAAATAATTTCTATCTACGAAAGCGCAACATCTAATGATGCCAAAGGATGAAATTTACACCTAACAGTTAAGTTAACGCTATGAAGTGACTGTTGGTTGATTTGTTTTGGATTTTCATTAGACCAGCATCGGTAGTTTTTTTTGTTTACGTTACGTTACGAAAACGTGCTTCGTTGCACTTCTAAAAATTATTGATTAGGTCAGTTGTTTCATTTAAAATATCACAAAACTGCTAAACATTAATGATTTTGCAATTTCTGGACAATCTGAATCTTAGTTTAAGTTGTTATGCAAAATGTGAAGTGGACTAATGTTTAATACGAGGTGTGTTTAATTAATTCGGTGAATGGTATAATAAAAACACAAAAATTTTATGGACCTTCAAAGTATTCGCCACCAGATACTACACACTTTTGTCAACGTTAGGTAGCTTCTGGAAACTGTCGGAAAACTCCTGTTTTGGAATCGCTTTCAGAAGTGCTGTCACTCCCTTGACGTCCACATACCGTGATTCCTTCAAAGTCTCCTCAAGTTGAGGGAACCCAATTTCAAGCAGAACTTAGTGTCGCGTCGTTGCTCCATGGCTTTTCAACGCACACTGCTGGGAACACCATTGTAATTACTGCAGCACTACAATACAAGGATCCTTGCGCGATTCTAGACACAGGATAGGTCCAGCATGTCCATGCATGCCTATGCATGCATGTGACTTTGTTTTCAAGAGTTGAATACTGATGTTAGGCCATTCGCCGAATTTAGTAGACACACCTCGTATGGCAAGGAAACCGCGCTATAGCTTCTCTAATCTTGTTAAGGTTTAAATCTGTACGTACCACAGTTGACCTTACTAATGGATTTTTCTTGATTGCTGAAGCTCTCTTTCGTGGTCTATTAACACGTGAATTAGTTAATAATTAAATTAAACGGTCTATTTCCGTTAATATTGAATTACGTCTAAATAATCGCAGAATACTTGTTAGAAATATTGCTGAACATACGATACTAATTATTCCAAAGATTTATGATTACTAATCCTTGGTGGCAAGTACAACCATGGCTACATAGATAATGCCACAGTAACAGTACTTTGCAATATGGCTCAGTTGATGGTGCATCTGTTAGCTCAAATTCCTTACAAAGGAAGAACATTTTATAGAAACATCTCAATGCTTCAAGAATGTCTACGCAAGTGCTGCTACAAGGTATACAGCAAGACACCGGCGGCGGTCAAATAAAGTTAAACAAGGAATAATAAGCTTAGAATATGATGAAAAACGTGGTCGACAAATAAAGGCACAAATAAAGAAACGATGGCAAAAGTAAAACGTTATTGTTTGAGGATAGAAGAATTGTTAAACGCATCGTCGCCAATATATATATATATATATATATATTATTCCAAAGAGCTTGGTAATTTTTTGGCCGAATTGTTAAATGAATAAGAGCTGGTAGATTACGAAGGTAATGAAAGTCTACAAAATCTATCGAAAATGGTAAATTGATTACGAATGATTTGAAAAGGTCACAATACACCGTTATGTCTCAAAACGTCTGTAAAATGACTCCTCACGACATACTTTTGTACTCTAGTACGCAATTTCGGGCACAATAAACTGCGATTTTAGAATGCCGAGAGGAATTGAAGACTGAAAGAGTCATGGGAGATACTTTAATTAAAAATAATGATCAATGGAGTTAGGCTTTATTTAAGTATAATATAGTAAGGTCAGAATTTTCTATAGAGGTAGTCCCTATCGTCACTCAAAGCGATGAAATTAATTTTCTTCAATTTGGCAAGGTGTAATTTGAAATCTGTATTGCACCAACTGAGAAGGCTTCGCAATTGCCATTTAAAATTCTTACAAAACCTCCATATTTCCTTAATTGGGCATCCTGTAGCCATTATTTTTTAAAAACAAAAGAGAACATTTACGTGAAACCAATTTCAAAGATGATGACGAAGTTCAGCATGTGAAGCAGATGTAGACATTTGGCTATACAACAAACTTAGAGTTAATCTAAATTTAAGTGTCATTGATAAACGTCGAGAAATTTTATTCTAAGTGATCGCAAATTTTGCCTCGTTATCTAAGTCCGGCTTTAAATTGCCGCTTAATCTTTCTTGTCCTCAATTTCTGTTCAACCTATTCGAAAAGTTTGGCTTTCTGAAGATCCTTTGTCGCCTTCAATCTTTTTTTGTGGCTTCTATAAGATGACCATGTTAAATAGTTAACCTTAGAGCTTATCGTCATATGTGAACACCATATTGGTAAGCCAGTTTCTGCGCACACTCCTGAAAATGCTAATGCCATGCATGGCACGATTTAGTAGGATCGATGAATTGGGCTAAAACGTATATTTGAGACTTTATACGTTTCCCACACATTCTTTCATATTATGCGTCATCAATTGTGTAGGGGAATGCTATTTACAAATGGATCCCTAAAACAACTCAGAGCGACAACTTATAGGTCGTTTCGAAAAAGGTTACTTGAATTTTTTAGATCACATGGTAACTATGGGTGAAACATTGATTCATCATTATGATGCAATGATAAAAGAACTATCAAATGAAAATTCAAATCCAAAGAAAAATCGTTCCAAAAATCGCAAACACAGATTCTTGTATCAGTGTTTTGGGATATAGACAGAATAATTGTGTCAAACCACTTAGAAGAGTAAAAAACTGTAACGGTAGCTATTATTTTACATTGTTAACTAGGCTTCAAGAAAAAATTGCCTTACTCTATCTCTTGCTATGCAATAGTTCTGGTCATAAGATTGTATTGCAGAAGGTTGATGAAGCTAACATTGAATATAATAACGGATAAGTATCAGATCAAACAGTACGAAAAATGTATAAGAATGACTTGCAAACCAAAACAAAGAATTTTTTAAAAGGTTTAGAGCCACTTTATGATCTTAAAGTAACAGCGTAATAGAATTTAGAAAAAAATAAACTGGACCTACCACTACACTTATTTTATGAGCGTTGCGTTAAGTGTAGAAACTTAAAAGGTAATTAGGTTCAATAAATTTAAATGTACTCTGAAACACTTGAGCTATTTCTATTTTAGGGCAAAAATATCAATATATACTCGAATAGTTCTTAAATCTATTTACATCCTTTCCTGCCCATTAAACGATTACAACAAGTTTAGAAGCGTCCTTAACATTATAATTCGAAATAAAATTATTACCTCCTACCTTCAAAATTCGAAGACAATTCAGACAGGCAAATTTTCAAAAAATTCTGCCCAAACCCATGCATGAAGTAAACGTGCTGTAAAGTGATATCTGAAGCACTGTAAAACTAATAAAAATACATCATAAAAAATCATTATTTAACCGAGAACCTGAAAAGGTTATTTAGGTTCATTTAAGTTTCATATGTTCTGATTTACAAACAATGGTTAATAACACGGGGCGTCTACAGGTCACGAAAGTCATGAAAAAATCATTAATTTGACTAACTGGTCAAGAAAAGTCATGAAAAGGCAATGAAATTTGTTTTCATGTCATAAAATGAGGGCTTCTTAATAAGATTAACCCTTTGGCCTACAACCACGTGCGAGGCTCGTGGCCAGGTTTTCGAGTCAAAACTGATTATTGCGAGCCTGACCCGTGGTACGTCGCTCGGGTCAAAACTGACTATCATGGGCCTGGCTCATGGTACATCAGCCGGGCTAAAACTAACTATCACGGGCCTTGTCCGTGGAACGTCAGCCGGACCAAATGTAAACACCGCATGCTTTCAAATATGACAAATATCATCGAGTAAGTGTTTTTTACTAAATAAACAATTCCGTAGTAGAGCAGAATTGTACGTGTTTATTTTAACTTTTGTAACAGACGCATAAAAACAAAAACTGTAATATGATACACCTTTTCAAATGTCAGCAACCGATATCTTGAGAACAAAGTTATGCAAAATTAGGTCAGTTACTAGATGTGTTGCGTTGACAAACCAGTGTTTTAGCAATAAAAACTAAATCGGGAATTGTGCCCATCTACACCGTATTTAACTAATTGGTGCTTTTATGTTAATAAAATTGAGCAAGTTGTTTTAACGGTAAGTTTGGTAATATCCATTTTTTTCCTTGTAGAAATCTTAAAATGAACGAACAGTTTAATTTTCATCTCGATTAACGTATTTTATAACAGAAGAAAACAATTGTTTATCAAGTAATTAATAAATTATTCAAAAATTGTTTACATTATTTCTAAATTGTAAAAGGACAATCTCCTTCTAGTGTTATTTAGTAGAGCCTGCTACAGCTGTAAACGTGTACGTTACTGTAAATTGATACTGCTAAGTTGGTCAGTTATAAATTTATGAATTATTTAATAGTTTCAGTCTGAATGGAACCATAGGCGTTGTACATAATTAAAAAAAAACTTTTTGTATTCGTATTGCTTTTAATTTTTCGCTTATATTTGTAGGGTCTACTTTCATCCCTTTAAAGGAACGTCTTATTATCTAAAACATCCTGTATCATTTAGTTTTAATCATTTGTTGTTTTTAATTTTTCACTTGTATTTTTATAATTTATTAAATTAACTTTTCCGGAATTATATTTTTCTGATAGCTAAGACACCCCACGTAAGTCGTGTGCGATTGGTACAAGGGTCGGCAACTTTGGGACCACGCTGTTGAATCTTAAATCGTAGGGCAAGGGATTAAAATAGTTTTGTCTTAAGAAAGGTGTTTGTTTCCACCTGCTTATGACTGAAATATTTGTAGAGATAAATAATAGAAATTGTGTAACCTTATTTAGCTAAATAAAGTAAATGCAATTTACTTATATTTTATAAATTTAAGCTTCATTGTTTTTCAATTTATTGCGCCCAAATATCACTTCAGGATACAGAGAAATTAATTTAAATCCAGACTAACGTTTTTATATTTTGTAGCGCGAATTTTTCTACTATGATTGGTTTCCGTACTTATCCATTTATTTAATACGCGGTTTCGTGTTATACCTATTTTTTTGAATTGGAGCGGGTTTTATGTATCCATCACAATTGTAAGTATAATAATTAACTCGTATTGCTGCTTCTCTAATTCAATTTGTAACGGTGAATTTTTCACCAGACCTTTGACTGTTAGAATTTGTCACTCAATATTCGAACAGTAACTTGACGATATATGTATTACTTCTTGCGGATCAGGGAAAAGTCATTGATTTTCTGTTGACTTGGGTTTACATAGCTTTTCCCAAGTCGGTTTGTCTAATACGGTTGCTTGCCTTTTGAATTTAAACCAATGAATTTAAATCTGGTTTTCCTTTAGTCAATTTTCACGAATTATATTTAATTTGCATAAATCGTGTCACTTTGCGTATTCCTAACATTAAAACTTAACTTAGGTATAATTTCCAGCTTACTCTAAATTCAAGAATCTATGGAGATGGTTACGTATTTGTCACGACCCGTTCGTTGCTTTAGAAAATTTTCCGCCTTGTTTAATTTTAAAACCAACCTAATGGGATATTAAAACTATTTATGTCTAAACATTTTATATATACAATTTTATTTATTCTTAGGCATGTTGGAACGAATTAATAATATTTTAAACGAGGACATCAATAATATACTATTACACATCCCATCACATTCGATCGCCCAATGTGACGCTCAAGTTCAGCCGCATTTCGTCGATTAGCCTCCCATTTATTTTTGTGTTAATAAAGAATATTAAGGGATGTACGCATAAGCAGTAATTAATCTTTGGATATATCTAAGAATTTATTAATTTTATTTACAACTGCTGGATGTAGACGTAATTTATAATTTATAATTTGTCCGTGAGTACAGATCATTGGGCGTGAGATTTGCTTAAGTATGATTTTAGAATCAACACCGAGTTGAAAAGGTCAAGTCGTAATTAAACTTCCATTTTCACTTGTCATATTAATATCTAAATATTTATTATACCGGTTGACTTAGAAAGGGAAGCATTTTTGTTATTTAAATAACGCGCCGACTATTAGATTTGGAGATTGCTCCAAGCTTTCGTGATACAATGATCCTTGATAAAGTCACCAAAAATGGAATGCTTCATTGATGAACAGTTGTGCCTTCTGTATGTTGACATTTTGAAAAACCGCTAAATAATTTATATTACAAAGTAATACTTTGAAGTACATTTGACATGTTCATAGATTAGAAGTCAAAAATTAAACTTAATTAAGAAAGACTACCGTCTACATTAATAAAATGGAAAGTAAATAAAAACGATTCAAAAATTACTACTAAGTTATATCTAACATGGATTTATTTACAACGTGGGAATAAAAACACGATTATATAATTACATCACCATCACATAATCCACTGAAGTAATTATATGTATATATGATGTTAACCGATTGTTTTCAAATTTTTTAAATTATTTTATTAATTTTAGCACACTGTTGATGATTCTGAGAATTTAACTTCATTCACTTCTCATACATAAATCGAAAATGTTATGTCTTCTTTTTATATAAAAGACATTGTTAATTTTTCTCTACCGAAAGTTCTATTTATTTTTACCCGATTAAATAAAAATGGACTTCGTCAAGCATAAATAAACAAGTTTTTAACCGTACGCTTATTTTTATTACAAAGGGCTAAACATTTGACAGCAAAAGTTCGATCGAGCTAATAAATCATTAATTTTGAGTTATTACGCGATTTCCTGTCTGTAGGAGTGACACATAAGATCAGTATGCAATATTCATTAAATCACAATAGTATGACCTGCCGACTGTGTCAGCTGTAGCCCCCCCAAGTTCCACTTTTTCTAGGGTTTTCACAGTTTTTACCGCACCAGGTGGCTTCTACCTTTAGGTTGAACCATTTTTTCCATCTTGTTCGCCCAGATGTTAATTACATAAGATGATAATACACTGTCGCGTCGAGGAATACTGAATTCGATACAAAGCAAAGTTTTGCGGGAGTAACAGGATCGATGTCCAAATTCGTTCGTAAGTTAGCCCTGAAGGCAGAGGGATAATGTTGGCCAAGAAGAGGCATTTTATTGGCGATGAAATGATTGTCAGCGTTCTTATACTACGCTTTAATGGTGAATTCACGCTGACCATCGTTTCATCGCCACTAAAGTGCCTCTTCTTGGCCAACATCCCCCTGCCTTCAGAGCTAACTTACAAACGAATTTGGACTAATCTGAGCTTTAAAGTTTCCTGTTTCCCTGCCGCAACTAGTATATTGATATACTTTGTCCTAAGCTTTGTGCCACGTTACACTGATAAGAAATTTTTGTGATAGAGTTTTTGAATTTTTTAAATAAATTTCCTGAATATAACATTTCAAATTTACGTCAGGGCAAGAAAAAATAAGATAAACATGTTGGTGAAACTCTTATGATAATTTGAAATAGACAATTAAAACTTGAAAGCAGATTTTCAAAACAATAACAACTACTTTTAGGAAGAATTTTATTTTCAAGAAACCAAGAAAGCATTTATAAAGATCAGTCACCATAAACACAAAGTATCTCGATACTTATTCAGAAGAAATGCTCTCACGAGTAGAATCAAGGTATGAAAAACTGCTCCCGAGAACTTATCGATAGAATAGCCTACAAGTACCTTAAAATAATATCGAAGATGTACAACAACAAGGCAATCTGACTTTCGTAAACACCATTCCACTGCAACTGCTCTTAATGATGGCAAGCGATCATTCTCGAATTACTTTAACGCTGTCGATTGATTATTCCAAAGCATTCGATTGTATTGATCAACAACTTTTACTGCCCAAATTGCATTCTTCGGTAGAATTGTTTAGAAGTTATTTATTTAATAGAAAGCAATCAATTAAAATTACTACCCAAAACAATTCTACAATCTCTAATGCCCTAGCTATTAATGGAGATCCTCGGGGTTCAATATTAGGTCCTCTTCTTTTTAGTATCTATATTTGCGATCTCAATAATCTTCTAAAAAATTGCGTCGTTCACAGCTATGCTGATGATACACAATGAATTTATTCCTTCGATCCCAACACAATATTGGAATCGATTGTTAAAATTAACAAAGACCTGCAACGTCTAGTAGACTGGTCAAGAGATCGTGCGCGACAAATAAACCCTACAAAATATATCTGTATCCTTCTTGGAATTCGTTCATTAATCGCTAAAATAAACATGTCACTAAATAATCAAATCTAGATAAAGCGACAGTTAACTTGGTTAACGAACATCGGTGTCTTGAAGTAACAATTGATAACCACTTACAATTCTCTTCCCATGTTAATACCTTAATCTCATCAGCTTACGCTGAACTAAAATGTTGCTATCGTTTTAAATATGTCCTTCCTCTAAAACCTAAATGGAAAATTGTTGAAACTCTAATTTTATCTCCTTTCGATTATTGCGATGTAGTTTATGGCCCTTGTATATCATTACATAACTGCTATAGAAGTCAAAAGCTTCAATATTCCTGTCTTTGTGTTGCGTTTAATATAAAACACTATGATCATGTCACCCGCATATATCAAGAAAATCCTATCTTGAAGATGATTCACAGACGTGATCTTCATCTCGCATGTCTTACTCATAAGATTTTAGTATATCGTCAGCCCTCATACCTTAACTTAAACGGCGTTCAAATTTCCACTCTCGTGAGCTACATAATATAAATCAACTAGAGGTTCCATCCTACTCTAAAACTTTACCTAAAGATGCTTTTTCTTATTGTGCGCCAGTTCACTACAATGCTGTACCGAATGTATCCAAACAATTGAGTTTGTTTACCTTCAAATCTAAATACAAGCAATACTTATTAAGTCGTAAACAACTCTGATTTTAACATATGATAATCAATAAATGTTTTGATCTCACCATGACGCTTTTTTTTAAATTAAAATTAACTTATAATATAATTTGTAGCTATCTTATAAAAAAATGTATTATTTCTCTTCTGGAGTTGGGATTAATAACAGCTATTGGCTGACCCCCCCCCCCCCGCCTTAATCAAGACG
>JAHWXV010132745.1:0-21560 GCA_024586415.1 Phrixothrix hirtus | reverse complement strand
AATAAACGTAGGCAATAGTCTAATGATTTGTGGACACTATTGGCATATGTGGCATATGTGCGTAAGAGAAAGACGTGTGTTGTTTCACACCAGATTTTTTCACTACGTAGAAAAGCCGGTTATATAGAAGAGAGACATGGCTGCCAACCTATTTTGCGTCATGGATGTAATTGGCCAATTTCAAAATTGTGCTGTAAAGTTTTACAATTGGCCTATCAAGTCATGACGCAAAACATCTTAGCAGCTGGGAACCTCATTTGTAAACCAGGCTTAAGGTTATAAAAGTGAATATTACGGACTGGTTCGAGGCAGGAAGTTAACTATTTTGACACGATTTAATAACCATGATTATGTCACTTGAAACTATTTTCGAGATGTGCTGTGCTATATGAGCCATACAGAGGCTTCGACATTTAATGATCAATTTGAACATCTGAAAACCCTAAAAAATAATTTTTTTCAAATGGGACACCCCATATATTGAAAATAAAATTAAATTCTGCGTCGACTAAAGTATAAGTTCACTATACGTATCTCTAACTGTTTTCAAGAAATAGGGTATAGTGGAATTTTTAATAAGGTTTATTTTTTAAAGTTACCTGTGACGTGCGGCAGTAAAAAATTGCACATCGTCATGAAAATGACCTTAAAACGTCAAATTAAGCTCGAAATAAACGACGGATAATATTGTTTAAATGAATTTTGTAACTTTCAAGGCAGTTTTAATAATTGAGAACGGTTTAGGAAATTATTCAAACGCCAATATCTTAAAATTGTTTTATTAGCACGTAGAGCTTAATAAAATTGATGGTAGAGCATGTCACCTATTTAACGAAGGATATTACCATTTACCTCACATGAAAGAAAATAAATTTAGTAAAATAGAATTGAAGCTCAATTCCTGCGATTTAGTCAATTTGTTCAATATAACATAATAATCGCAGAAACTAAATAACCACAAAAAAACTATTTAAATACAACAAAAAATGCTCGATAAAAAATATTTTAGTACTGTTCCAAACATTGTAATAACCCGTTGCCTAACGCCTTCGGAGATCGATTTAATAATTTAATAATTATCGACTGGAATTCACTATAAACTAAAGCTAAACTAATAGTACAAGGTAAATGATACAAAATTTATTTGTTCGCGTTTTATTAAAGTAGCCTATTAATCCGTGCCTGGGATACTAATAATCAATGTGATTAGTTTAATACATATGTATAAAAGAATTTGAGATGCTTCGATATAGCCTAAATCGACGAGAAATAAAAGGTAAAATCATTTACAATACTCTACCCTTCATTTAAAAACGTATTACATTTTAATTATTTAAACCAATCTTTCTAAGTAAAAATTTATATTTACATGGAAATAGTAAACATTGTAATATTTATGTTTATTAATAAATGTAATTATTAATATTGATTTTATTTTAAGCATTCTACAGCTATTCTTGAATCGTCTGAAGCAGTCGTCTAAAGCACTCAACTAAAACATATTTTTTTGTAGCTTTCATAGACCGGCCCGAAACCAGAGTACCTTGCAAAACATAGCAAGACGCTTATTGGTGATCAGAGGAAAAGATTTATTTAGTATTCTTACGGCAATCGACCAGTTCTCAAAAGTTAAATGAATACGTGTATTAAGTAATACCCCTAAAGACAACGCCCAGTTTTAATGTTAAAAAATAATCGTTTTAATTTGTTTCCAAATTTTGAAATGTTGTTATATAGCAAAATAGTATTAAATTTTTTAAAATAACCTTAATTAACAAAAGTTGTCTTCATGATAGCCACCACGATGTTCCTCAAAACTTGTTGCCATAGAAATGTAATACTATATCTTGAATAAAAGATATTCAACGTAGTTTTTAAATTTGATTAATTTAATCTTCAAATAAATCGAATTTGTTGGGAACTTAAAGTTTTAAGATGGATTATAAAATTTATATAAATATCCTATATAGACTGAGATTTACAATTCAAATTAGTCTAGGGTTCAAATATTGTTTACCAAAGTTATTTGTTGTATGCGAAATAATACGAGTATATAAAGATATTATTTTGCGGACATGTCTAAAATAATATCATATGTGTATAATTTTGAAAACTTGAAAATTAATACACTATATGTACATATATAGAAGTTCTGCAAGTTGTAAATTGTTTTGCAAACATAATATGTTATTTACTTGCAGACTAAAAGATAAAAAAATATTTTATCATCTTGAAATTGAAAAGCAATCGACATAAGGCTGACTGGAAAAGGTTATTTGAACTACAGAAAATCTCTAAGGACGCAGATGGAAGTTTCATTTATTTTTTTGCGGTCAGGAAAATAGTGGCTAATAACAATAAGCAATACAACAAACTCTTTCATTTTTCTTGAAAAATTTATTTAAATGAAGTTTTGTTTAATTAAGAATTACAGGTCCATTTCTAGTTTTGACATAATTTTCAATTTCGCACGGATTTTAAATAATCGACAAGTTTATTCATTTATCTTTGCCTAGTTTTATTTTGAACCATTGATTTTATATAAAATCAATGTTTGAACCAACAAGTTTTGAATATTTAATAGCTTTCATTAATAGATGGCGTTCGTTGTCAATTTTAAACAATGGAAACCTTTTTATTTACAATTTCTGTATATATAATTCAATTGCCGCCTTTGAATTTATCAAAAGAAAATTTAGCTCTTATATAAGGTTCTTTCATAACACAATAAACTTATTTTCTTAAATGTAACCATTTTAATAATGATTTCTTAGGCAAATGCTGCTGAATAAATTTACTTAGTTGTGGTAATGTTGATTTTAATATTTTATTAAGGTTGAAAGATATACACTATTAACTTGGAGCTATATTTCAACGTCAAGTCTAATACCACCTCGTCTTCCACTTAGATACTTTTTGCTGTTCATTTTTATATGTTTAAAAAGTTTCTACTGAAGCAACCTCATATGCTTATATAATAGTTAAACATAGATTTCAGTAATCATCCTGTTTCTCCACTTTTCTGTTTATTAAGTATATTTTTTTATAAAAAAGTTCCTCAAATCTTATTTTCCATCTAGATGAGCATCCCGAAGAAAGAGAACGAGATCCAATGTAGAAGTCATGCATTTGTAATGAACATTATCGACCCAGAGTTAAAGATTGTGCTAGGTAAAGCAGTGCTAGTACAATTTCCTGAACATTGAAGTTTCTAGGTTATTAAGAAAACCAGTTCAGTGCGATCATTGGACTAATTTCTGTCATTTTAACAGAAATGTTAATGAGATATTCTTTCTAAAAATATTAACTCATGCACATTAATAAAATTGAAAATTCTATGAGTTCTGGACTCAGATATTTCATGGATTATAAAATATAAAAGAATTTGAACTACGTTACCCTAGGCATATTGAAGAAAACAAAGGAATATAAAACTATAGATTATTGTCCCTGTCATAGGATGCATTGTAACTGAAAACTCTGTTGGCTTCCACCCTAGTCTTTTGAAAGAAATTCTACTCATTCAAGATATTCTGCCAAGTTTTCTGAATATGTTAGAATCGAAAATGATACTACTTCAACACCTACATAATTAAAATTTTTCCTGAATTGTAAATACTAACGAGGAACTAAACAAAGAATTAAAATATCTATAAATAAAGTAAAATAAATTGAATCTAATTAACCAAAATTAGCTTCATACCAATTATTTTAAACTTGAATATTTTGTTAAACGTACAGCTGAAGGAACTTTGGAATCTTAAGATGATTTTCCTAAAGTAACTTTGACCTATAAAAAATAAAAATGGACTTTAAATCTACACTATCGGACACCCATAGGGAATCAAAATATGTCCGATTATGAAAGGTGTCTGAACAAAGGGGGAACGTGTAAAATATAATATTATTTTTAATTCATGGTATAGATAAAAGAATACTTTATTCAAGAACAAAATGTATGTCTTTACATATGAACTATGTATATTTATTTATTTCTATACGTTTGTTTCTGATTAACTCATGCTTTTTATAATTTGTGGCTGTAAATAAACTAAACTGTTATGTAGCAAATGTTTAGTGAACCCTAAACTCAAGCGTTTATTTGTATATGATAAATGTATGGCAAAGTAATAAAAGTAGTACAATTCTTAAGAGTTCTCTTCGATAAGTATGAAGTTGGACGAATATTGTAAGTTATGCAACTTTTAAGAATTACATTTTGCAAGAAATGCATATTATTTAATTGTAGTTTAATTAGAAGACGAATTTACTTTTAAGGCATCTAATTATATTACTTCATACTCCTAAATATTTAACAGTAAAGTATTTAAATGCATATGAATGTGTATTATAAAAAGTATAATTAAACATATCTAGTGTCCAAGGCCGATCTTGGGAGGTGCAGAAATGGAAGTTTTTTTATGCGTATATAAGTATATACGAGCGCAGTCTAATTAGTGAGGTAACTAACATAAAGATGGAGGCATAATCTACCCATGCGTATCATTTATCAAATTTATTATATGCTATAAGGCAGCTTTCAAAGTTTCAGCAAAATACGTTGCGTCCTTTGTCTCTTACAGTTGTTTAAAGTAAACGTGTTACGTTGTTTTGTGAATATGGACAAAAAAGTATTTTGTGCTGTGATTAAACACTTCAATATGGCCGGGAAAAAACCCAAAGAAATTAAAGAAGAGTTAGATAATGTTCACGGCGAATCTACGCCATCATTTAAGAAAGTTTTTCTGGGTGAATGAGTTTAAACGAGTACCGAAGATGAAACAAGATCAGGACATCCGAAAGAGGCTACCAAATGATCAACAAAGTTCACGATCTTGTTTTAAATGATCGCCGATTAAAGGTGCGTGTGATAGCAGGTATATCTAAAGAACATGTTGGTCATATCTTCATGACCACTTGGGTATTAAAAAGCTGTCAGCAAGATGGGTGCCCGTCTGCTGACTATGAACCAGAAACGAATGCGCGCACAACTTCTATGTACAGTTTGGCCCCTTTTAAGCATAATCCCGCCTAATTTTTGCGTCGATTTATTACGTTTGACAAAACGTGGATACGCCACTATACCCCCGCAAAAAAAATAAATCCAAACAATGGGTTGAAGCCGGTAGTACTCCACCGAAGAAAGCAAAAGCGGCTCCATCGGCTAACAACGTTGTGGCTACCGCATTTTGGGATTATATATTATCTGAAAAAGGGCAATCAATCACAGGAAATTACTACTCGTCGTTATTGGACCAGCTGATTGAAAAATTAAAGGAAAAATTACCCATTTGAAAAGAAAGAAAGTGTTGTTTCATCATGGCAATGCACCAGCCCATTCATCGGACATTGTCGCCGAAGAATTAGTTGAAATGCGATTCTAAACATTTCATCATGCACCTTACAATTCAGATTTACCTCCATTTGACCTTTTCATTGATTCCAAACTTGAAAAAATGCTTAGGTGGAAAGAGATTTGCATCTAACGAGGAAGTGATTATAGAAACAAATTATTATTTTGAGGCGTTTGATTCATCCTATTATAGTGAATGCATTAAACGGCTTGAACATCATTGGAACAACTGCATCGAGTTAAAAGGGGACTATGTCGAAAAATAAATGTAAAAACCTTGGGATAAAGTACCTTGTTTTGTACTACTTACCTTAGTTTTCCAACCACCCTCGTATACCAGAGCAGGATGGTAATTAGATAGCCTAAGAATGACTTAAAGGTATTACTCTTATAAAAATGTTTTTATTTTTCAACATAATCTCCTAAACGTTTAATACATTTGTTCCAACGGCATTCCAATATTTTAATTTCGCCACGGAAGAAATGTTCTTCAAGTCCGGTAAAATAGTCATCTACCGTGGCTTTAGCCTACTTATCAGTTTAAAATCTTTGCCCCTTCTACGAAAATTTTTAGTTTGGGAAGCACGTGAAAATCCGGTGGAGCTAAGTCGGGCGAAAACGGTGATGGGAAAGTAAATCATATCTTGGCAATTTAAACGATACTAGTGTGAGGGCAGGTATTATCATGATGAAAAATGATTTTTTTACGCGAATGTTACATTCAACATTCCCAGAAGAAGCATAGCATTCGCCATTTATTGTTTGTTCCTTTAGAAACTAATCGCCGATTAGAATTCCCTTAGAATCCCAGAAAACCGACCCCATTGCCTTTTCGGTAGACTTCGTTGTTATGTATTTCTTTGTGACCGAACAACCTGGCTTAGATTGCAAGTTTGTTTCCGGGGTAATGAACCCATGTTTCATCTGTGGTAATACACCTTCGCACAAAATTATCTGAATTCTTTTGAAAACAGTCCAAACACTCTTACGACAATTGAACCTAATTATTGTGTTGCAATATTGCACACCCGCTCTTTTGAAATACCCACTTATATTGGCACTTCTTTCAATTTCAGTCTCTTGTATTTTATCACCACATCGTGGATTTTGCGACTATTTCTGGTGTGTGACACTTCTAGGGCGACCCAGTTGGTGTTCATCTTGAAAGCTTGCGCGGCCAAGTTTGAACCCGGCTACTCCATTTTTTATGGTCTTATATGAAGGATCAGAATTACCCAAGACATTCTACAGTTCTTCAAGGATATCTGCATTTTTTAAATATTTCATATACAGTAACTTCATAACGGCACGTTTCTCAATATCCATAGCAATACAAACAAAAACACTTTCACTTTGCGAAGTTGCTAACAATAAAGTATTTGAAGTCAGATTTTCAATGTGATCAACCTAAACATGGAACTTTAAAATTTCACACTAATAGTTAGCGTAATACCGCCATAGATATGAAGGTCTTCCAATTATTTGCCTGCACTCGCATATGCATATGTACATTAAAATTTTCAAAATCTCCCAATATTAAAGGTGTTTGAACTGAAGGATTCACTGTAGTGCAATCAAGTACTACCAAAAATAAAGACTTCCTCAGAATTTGATATAAGTTACTCCTTACTGACTAAACAAAAAATATTTATTTTATTTTTGTGACTTAGACTTAAAAATGCAGAAAGTCGCTTTTTCCCTTGTGGATTCAACTGATATGGATATTCACACATACTAGAATTTAGTCGAATTAGATATGATGCAATCCCAAGTAGAGTCCAACATATAACTTCGTTCCGGGACTTCTAATTTTACTTCCTTATCTCTGAGGAAGGCATCTTTGTAAATTTTTCCTCCGTTGAAAAATTATCGATTTAAACTGTTTTGAATCCCATTGGACTCACAGGTAAATATTCCATACGCTAACTCATCGAGGTTAACCTATTATGGACATTTTTAAGTAGCAACCCTGTTAGATATAATTATTTAGAATTGCTCGGTGCAGTTTTTTTTACAGTTTTACAGTACAATTATGCATTTATAGCCCTATCTTGTTGCATAAACTCCACACGTGAAATGCCTCTGCTTAAACATTTTTTATTTTGGTGAACCTGTATACCACCATTATAAAGACTGCTGTTTGTTTTCAAGTGTGAAATGTACAATTTAGGTTTCATTGCCAGTAACAATGCGATCAAAAAATACAACACCTTTTTGACGATGACGACTAAGAAACCTTAAGGCAGCTCCCATATGTTTTGTTTGTGGTTTTCTGTCAACTGTTTAGCACTCACCTTGGCACAGTTTTTTGTAACAAAGATGCTTACGATTTTGTGCATTAAAAATTGAGAAACTGTTGGAATTTGTTCATGCAATTTATAAATTGCGAATCTTCCGTTTTCCACAATATCTGCATTCACTTTGTTTAACAAATCAAGTATAACCCCAATGACGGGCGGATTCTCCGTTTTTCATTATTTCCCTCATTAATGACATTCCCGCCATAAGCCACACTAACTTTTTGCAGCCGGAAAATGTTTGCGTTAAAAATGTTATCACCGATTGTACTTTGCAGTTGGCGGGATTTTGGATTTTCATGACCATTTTAATTTGACACAGTAAATTAAACCGCCGTTGTTGAACAATAAAATTCACACAAGTAATGTGCAAGAGATTCAGTAATCAACTATAAGTGACGCTATTATTATCGCATGATCTGCGCATACTTTATGCGCAATTAGGTATTAGTTCCTAGAAACGCCACGCATTAACAAAGAGGAAATACTATTTAAATCGTAGTTGGAGGATTTTTGATAAGTGGTCTGATAACAACGAAAGATCTTTGAAACCTTCATATTTAGCTATAATGTGTACATAAAGTTCTCAATGGAATTGGTGCTGATGAAAATGATATAAAACTTGTATTGTTTGCTGATGAGACAATATTTTATATAAATAATAGCTTTAACCGTTACAACTGCACGGTATTGGGATTTCAGAAACCAACTCAAGTTAATAGATATTCTAGAGATACATTTTATCCAGTTGTTTGGTCTCCTGGCGCCATTGAACTCTTTCATGTGGATTTATGTGAAAAAATTTTGTAATCGCAATAAACCACACATAATAGTGAATGTTGTAAATGCACTCTACAAATAGTAGAAAAAAACCCTGGTAGATTTACTATTTTCGTAGCTATAACATGAAACAAAGTTTGATCAAGGTAAAATTTCACTATAAATTGCTTTTTATAATTAATTATTCAATAAACGTATATCAAAATAGTTAAATTTGAATACACAATTTTAAATATAATATGTTCAAGTTATTATTACAAGAACATTTTTTCACGGGCGAATTGATTAGTTCATAGTAAAACAAACCGCTTAATGCAGTAATATGATATTAATTAAATAAACATAGAAGTTTTCTTTGTTTTATATGCAACACATAAGTCATTACAGGTCCGATTTGCAATCAAGTTTTACGTAAAAATTTGTAAACATTTTTTCGAATTAGAACAAATTTTTACCGATTTGTATGTACTAAGAGCCATGTACACATGGACACCCTATATATCAAGAATTTCGAAATTTAATTAAAAAATCTACGTAAATTAATAGAGCTTTAATACAATAAAGTACCTTAGAAGAAACTATTATATTGCAATTTATCGGGGGGAAATAAACATCGATTGACATTGGTATAAAGTAATAAATTAATCTTTAGAATACGCATGATAGCAATCTAATGTTTAGACTATTGATTATCTTCAAGGTTACATTGTACAAAAATTGATTTTCCTGATAATAACATATTTTAAGCTATTTTCCAAACAATAATATTTACACGGTTTCGCAATTTTGTGAACAGGCACTGTCGAAGGAGACATTTATTTACATATTCACCTTTCCAATATTAATAAGCATCGTTTAATTGCGTAGATAAACAATGATGAGTAAAACGAAAACCTTATTTTTTTTTGTTTTTCTAAACAAACTGTATATTCTTTTGGGTAGTCTTCATTGTACCCCATATAATGTCTTTTTGGAAGAAAGTAAAATATTCATTATTCCAAAACCACTGGAGTAGATAAGTCTAGACGCGTTATTATTTAAGATGATTAATGCGTAGCGTCAGTTAAATTTTACTCTACCAAAATAATTAATTTTTCATTCATATCTTATTTTTAACAACATTTTCAAGAAACCAACTTTCATTTTACTGCTTAATTTGTGACACAAGCGCGTTATGGATGCACTACAAAAATTGACGTGAGAAGTACACAATTACGCACAAGAGGGCCATAAAGACAAGTTATTTGATTATTGCAAAGGGGGAGTTACTATTAAGTATACTTGCTGTAGTAGTTATATAAGCGCTACTTAGCAGTCAAAAAGGATATTTTACATCCCAGTAAATATTACTTTGAAGCGAAATCATTGCAGTTATAATTATTGCATGAAAGTAAAAAGTACTTTATATACGTAAATTATGGTAACTTGAACTACATAGTAAATTTATGTGAACATCGCCAAATTTGATCGAAATTGTTAATGCTACTCAATGAATAACGCAATTTTGTCTAAATTCTTTTGTTAATATTTTATTTATTTTTACTTTAGATGTATTATATCTACAACTTACGTGAAAATATGTTGTATATTTTCACTTCACTTTCACAAATATTTCAGTGGTTATTTTATATAATTTTTGCAATGTTTATTTTTATATATACTAATAATTCTTGAGGCGCACATATGTTATGGAGGTATCATAATCATATTTATCAATAAACAGGCATTCGTTTTTATTTTGAGAGCATTGTACGTGTTATACACGTATACTTTCTCAATTATTCAAGTCAACTTAGGAGTTGTGAATACGTTTTAATAACTAAAAGTGCTGCTTGGGAAACAATTTACTTTATACAAGCTATGAGTAAATTAGTTTACCGATAACGTTTGGTAAACGTCGAAAATATCTACGCAAGAAGATACAAATGTGCATAAGTAAAACAAGTTCATTTAGCAAGATTAAAACGAAACCTCGCTCGTCATCGAAATATTTATCAATTGTTACGATCTTATGGACCTCTGGGTATAATTTTCTATCTTTATGACAAATATAGTCTCTCTCACTTTTCCTTTATGAAGTTATTTTATTTATTAAATTTTTAGCCCCTCACTTTAGTACGCTTATGGACGTTACCGATTTTCTATAACGTTTAAGTTTTTTGCTTTTTGTTGTAGGTATTAAGTATAGTTGTATTTAACTACCGTAATCTAATTCTAAAATTTAATAAAGTAAAAGACGAATTACTGATTAAGCTTTCTTTCGGTGATCTAAGATTTAATTTGCAATAGTTTTAATTTGTGTTTTTGTATTGGTTGAGGACTGTTGATTTTCCTACGGCGTATCATTATCGTCATACGTTATGTAATTTTGAATTGTTTTCCGCTAGGGCAATGTCATTGAAAGCTTGTACGTTTTATGAAAAGTTCGGTAGATATTTAAAACGTTTAATTCTTTACGACCACTTTAAATTTAAGGTAGGTTTTTATTAATTATAAGTTTTCGAAGTCACGATAGCTCTCGGTTCTTGTATTTTTAGTGGTTGTGATTCTTCCGGAATGTTATACAATCTACACACCGAAATGAGATATAGGCGCACTCCAGCGGATTGCTAGATCCGCTTCTGTAAATGACTGTTCTTCGGTAGACCCATCGAAGTTTGAAGGTTGAATATGTCTTGTTCGGCTTCGATCATCTTGGCAAGGAGACGACTTCTCAATTGCATTTATCTCGGAAATCGCCTACCTTATCTGATATCGGCGCCTAGCCTAACTGTTTCTGCCCGCTTTGGATTAGCTTCTGAGTCTTTTGGAATTGAAGCATCAAGTTACAAGACCTCCAGAGGCGAGTTACTTTATTCTTATCACCAACATAAGGTCAGTGGAACATTTGATTTCCTGCAAAAGAATTGGATACTACCATTAAAAGTACTTACCCATTTCATTGTACATAAATAAAATTTAACTTTGTCTTTAATCACTAATTTATCTAATTGAACTATAGTAATATAAATATTCGGAGAGTATAGAAATTTGAAATTTTACTAGTTAAAATAAATTCGAAGTTTAATTAGAAGTTAATTAATGTTTGCTAATAATTCAATATTTATCTATGTTTTCGTCAATTAGTTATAACATTTATTAATATTGTGAAGGAACACGTTAGAACTCTGCTTTTAAATTACATTAATTACTTTATTTTATTTGCACAAGAATTTTATCCTTGGGTTAGCCAAATAACCGATGAAGTAATCATAAAAGGCCGAAACGACTGTGCACATTCGTAGAATTTCTTATCGTGCAAAAAGTATAGACAACACTCTTATTGGATTTTGAAAGTCGAATGCATTCAATTGTCTTAACGTTTTCTTATTGTATATTTTATATTTCAATAATTTCGAATTACACGAATATTTGTACTATTTGATTTTATCTTTATTTCACTAAAGATACGAGTTACTTAAAAATCTTTTTAACTATATCTTTCTTGGATCAATATTACTGTTAATAAATAATTTATATTGATGTTAACTATTAAGCTTTTAACTTTCTCCAAACATTTTTCACAATTTAATATATACGGGTGACAATAAAGAAGTTTGCCTCTGGATCTTGTACACTGAATTGTTTTCTTTTATTTCAAAGAAACATTTTCTTGCAGATTCACGAGTGCAACAGGGTACTCCGATAATTAATTGCGTAGATCTTTTCGACGAGTAAGCTCTTAAAACCAAGGATAAGTTTCGTTTTTGCCCTAGCATTATTCTGGATGAAACTGGCCAACTGTTTTGAAGAGTGATATTCATCTTACGTATATATAGAGCAGCAAAAGCGTGGCGGTCAACTTACTTTATTTTTCTGAGTTATTCAATTTAGGGTACGGCCTACTACTAATTAATTCCATCTCACACTTTTCTCTTGCCGTACCAAACTGAGCGAGTCGTGTGCCTTTTTTACTTTCTCTTGCCTATATGAAATATAGTACATAGAAAGTATTGTTTTTGTCCAAAGTTTCGAAAAGTCGTAGATAAACCAAATTTTATATTTGAGTTTATATCCGTCGTCGCATCCGACTGCAACAATTTCACTAAAATCGGATAACCAGAAGTGCCATTTTGTTCTTGTCATTTTTTGTTTTTTCGCGATTTCATCAAAATCGGCTGTAACGATTTTTTAAAAATTAATTGTATTTCTTAAATATTCAATGCCCTTTCATATACGAGTAGTTAGGACAACTTCTCAGAAAAATGGACGTAGAACGAGTAACCGGAAGTACTCTTACTATTAACTATTAGTAATATAATTATGAAACTGAAAGTCCTAGATAAATCAAAATTTATATTTGAGGTTCTAAGTACCTTTGTATGCTAAATTAAGAATTTGGTTAAAATCGAATAATCGCAAGTACAACTTTATTTCTGTTATTTTCGTTTGTCGCAATTTTGTCGAAATCGGCTATAATGATTTTTTTAAAACTTATAGCATTTCTTAGCCGTTTAATAATCTTTCATATAGTTTAAGTTATTTCTTATAAACGTTTCTGTACTACGAGTAACTGGAAGTACCGTGATCGTTAACTTTAAGTAAAATAACTATGAAACTAAAAGTTCTAGTTGAATAAAAAATTATATTTGTGGTCATAACTGCTTTTGTATACTAAATCAAGAATTTGGTTAAAATTTAATAACCAAAAGTTCCACTTTATTTCTGTCATTTTTAGATATTTTCCAAATTTTCGTTCATCATGATTTTCTTGAAATCGGCTCTAATGATATTTTTAAAACCTAGTATATTTCTTTGTTACTTCATTCCATTTCATATGAACAGTTTCTCTAATAAATTTTCAAAAATAGAGTAACCGGAAGTACTTAAAGTATTAATTATGAACAACATATCTCAAAAACTGAACATAATATAAAAGTAAAATTTTATATTTAAATTTTTGTCTTACCCACATGAGACATCAAGAATTTAATGAAAATTGAATGACCGGAAGTGCTACTTTATGCTTGCGATTTTTAAGTTTTTTTGCGATTTTCTCAAAAACAGTTATAACATTTTTTTTAAACTTGCTACAGTTATTATGCCTTTAATGGTCTTTTACGTGAACTTATCGGTTTTCCAAAAAAAATGTGTTGAATCAAGTTATCAGAGATTCCGGAGTTAATCAGCCTTTTGCTTGTCCAGTAACGGATGGGTGACCGTTACAAATATTGTTTCCAAAATAAATGTAAATAATAATTTAATCATTTGTGGACACTATTTGCATATCTATATGCGTAAAAGAAAGTCGTGTGTTGTTTCACGCCAGATTTTTCCTATTCCTTTTGTAGCGTTAACGCGAACGAACCACTTTCTTCCTTATAATTCTCTTTTAATCGGTTTTGTGCCGCATTACTGTTACACAATGTAAAAATGTTCCAATCGTAACTTTTAAAATTATAGAAACTAATTCGTTTATAATTGCAATAGGACATACAATTAAATACTAGCACAAGCGTTGTCTATATTTCAAGTAAATAACGCTGCAGCACTTATTGTATTTTCTAATATAAAGTATGTTTTGTTAATATAAGAATTGTTTTTATATTTGAAGATGTTCACTTAATGTGTTAAATAAAATTTTATAAATTAACGGTTTAAATAACTGTTCTTCGATTACAAAAAAAATTGGTAGCCCACAAAGAAAATATATTTTAAAGTTACGAGTAGGTTATCTGATTGAAAATGGTTGACATGTATAGTTCAATAAGCACAAATAATTGTGTTAAACAACGTTGGTTGTTCTCCTTTGCCTTGAGATATAAATCAGTTCAATTTAGGCCAGCTTATCGATTTACCACAATTAAATATAAATTAAATCAGGCGGAGAGAACATCAACAAGAATGTGGTACGACACTGACAACCGTTAAATATGCACTTTCCAAAAATTCTCCTCCATATGCACATACAAATGCGGAAGCTGCACTAATAATTATTAACAGTGATGCACATGGTGCACTCATGCGTTATGATTACATCCATAATATGTGCTGACAAAGAACCAATACGTTACAAGCATCCAACGTGTTAAACTAAATAATTTCTTCAAAATAAATATCTCAGAATGCGTTTTTTTTATTAAGTATCAAGTTAGAGTAACTGTAATGGAATAAGTTTAAACACGTTTAATTACACGAAAGGACGTGATCATATTTTTATAATAAAGAACGCTAAAGTATTAAAATCAAATAATATTCGTTCAAGGCGTACCGATTACAATTTTGTAGTATATTGAATAAATAAATAATTCACACAGTCTAATCCATAAAATGTTTAATTATAAAAGTATCTACTAGTTTCGCTTATGAAAATTAGGCATTTTCAAGATAAATCAAAATTGCTTTATATCAAAATTCAATGAGCGAATCATTACTAAACCCTTTTTAACATGATTAGATAATTTTTGTTTATCTTGAAAATGCTTAATTTTCATAGGCGAAACTAGTACATACTTTTATAATTAAACATTTTGTGAATTAGACTGTGTGAATTACTTATTTATTTTATATTAATTAATCCATTGTGTGCATCATGGACCTAAATCCAATTATTAAATTTCCAGTATATCCTTTAGTTCGTTTTAATATTAAATTGTTTGCCTATTGCGAGGAAAGGATGAAATTACAATTTACGTATAAAATCGGCGAACAATGTAACAATGTACATAAATCATATAAAAACTAAGTCATAAGCATAATTAAAAGCAACAAGGAAATTCAAAAATATTGTTAAATGCCTTTTTTGTAGTATTCTTTAATCATATCTTCTCTTCATTTCCCTTAAAAATAAATAAAGTTTTAATTTAGAAAAATAATTCTACAGTGATTCAAAACTTGAACATTTTATACTATTATAAGATCACCGAACAAATAATTACCATTTCTTTAATGGCCTTTTTTGGAATGTTAAGAAATTTTTTGCAAAGGAAATTCTTTTTTTAGAACTACCCTGCATTGGTGGCTAAAGTTTATCATACCATTTATTTCAAGTTCACCGTATATAGTCATATTCAGATTATTTTGATAGTTTCTCTTCGGTATGAATTCGCATATATCATTTTAAAATATGCGTAACTTTCGTGATTAAATTATTGTTAATATGAAGTACTCCAAGGCATAATAACCTGAAAATCTCAATGACGTGGTTGTATACCCAAATATAACTCAAGCCATTTTACAAGAATTTTATTTCTCAACTCCGTAACAACACATGTCGTTTAAAGTTTTGAACAGAAAAGTCGACAAGTGACTTTATTGTATCGCTTACAATATACGCCATTTCTGTGCATTTAATCTACAGTTTTGTTTTTGGAACAATTTACGCAAACTAACAAGTGATAAAATAATGATATTGGGTATAATTAAATTGGTATAGAATACTAAAATATGTATAATTTTAAAAAACTGATTAGTAAACAATTATACATATAATTTTTTATTATTTTATATTAATGTGATACGAATATTTGACGACTAACAATTAATTCAATCATAATTTATTCATTTATTTAAATTTTAGCATCCTTATAATAAACTTGCCCTCAATACGTTTTGATAATAGTTAAATAGATTCAGTAAATTGTAGTATTTCTACACATAAATTTAATTGCAATTTCAATTAATGCTACGTCTGTATCAATCGAATCTTTTTCGTAACTAATTTATGGTTTATATTTTTATATTTAAAAAAATGCTTTGCCGGAGTTTTAAAGAAACATTTAAAGTTCATTGATGAATAAAAATTTGCGAAAATTCGAGTATTTCAGAAATTTTTATTATAATTAAACTTATTTTCTTTATTAATTCTTCTTTTAATATTTAAATGTTTCAGGGACTGTTTCGTTTTTAATTTAAATTTATTAATCAGTAATTACTGTGAATCATTTAGATCTTAACTAATGCCTTTGCTTCAGTTTCAATACATTTAGTATCTTGTATTCTTACATTTATTAAAATTCTTGTTTTCTTTAAATTACGACGTTACTTGAATATCAACTTTTTTACAAAAGCAAGGTAAGTTTATCAAGTTTCCAACGAATCTATTAACTTTTATTATGTTATTTAGCTGTGCGAAGCGTCAACGATCCTTGAAAATTTGTTTCTTGTGCTTGGCCCTGGTGAAGTTCAATTTGATTTACGATCTTTTGTTTTCCTTTATGATGTAGAAAATTGCCATTAAGAGGTATAATTCTCTATGGATACATGACATAAAAAATTTTCATAGACTGGTCCACTGTGGATTTCTAGAAGCATAAAGTAATTGAATACTGTTCGCTATAAGTTTCATGTTATAGTTACGATAACTCATCATCTTGAAGAATATATAGTCTAAGTAAAGCAGATAACGTCACACTTGACTCTAATTTTGGGTGTATGGAGAGTCGTCTTATACACCAATTCTGGATTTTGGGCTGCCCAATAGTTAACAGCTGTATTTATTAATAGCTTCACTGAGATGATAATGTGTTTTGTCGGGTATAATTAAGTTCTTTAGAAAATCTGACTACTCATAAATCATTTCCAGCAGTCTTCTATGAAACTGTCCAGTTACTTTAAATTTTGAAGATATAATTGCGAATCATTTGTATGGATGAAAATGCAAGTCTTGGTGTAAAATTCGTTTCACGCATCTATCCAACATGTTTATCAACTCAGCATGTCAACGAGTAAAACGATTAGACAAGCAGCGTTGCCTATCAAACTCTCTCAAAATTTTCAGGTGTTCGCATAGTTCGTGGTCGACCCGGGAGCTTCTTGTTTGCGGCTGGTGCATGTAATTCAGGTTAACCACTGTCACACAAGAAAAATACTATTAAATAATACAAGTCAAATATTACTTAAATAATTAATTAAAGTGCGTTCGGTCGTTGTCACGGAGTCCAGTTATTTGTTTAGTTGGTTGTAAAAAAGTGAAAAAAGAAGCGTTTACTAAATTCAATAAATAATTTTAACAACGATTAGGTCATCCCAGTCATACTACGATAGCATGGTTCAATTTAAATATTTTATTTAAAGTTATTGAAGTGATATTGTTAAATAATTCAATAATACACGGAGAAGCCAAAAAAATAAAGATCAAACGGGACAATTCTAAAAAGAATAATCATATCAACTTGAACGATAATAAAACAGGTGATAAAATCACAGTTCTTAGGTATACATGTATATGCTTGCATATAAGAATACTATTTTTAGAGCAAAAATAATGATTTAAAATTAAAATAAAGCAAAACTTCTACCAAAAGCATTCCTCTACAACCTATGTTACACTCAAAATTAAAATTGTTATTTTTATTGAAAGCAAATTATGAATGTCCACTTTTATTAAAGTTTTCTAAAAAAATTTAATGAATTGAAATGAGAGTTAAATTGTAATAATCATAAATGTGGTAATATAAGTAACATATCTAATGAAATTAAATGAAAGCTATTACAAATTTAAATAGACTTAAATACTTGAGACTGAATTACGATAAACTGTTTTCAAATGGTACATTTGCGTGATCGATGATGCGCTTCGTATAAATTTGTTTAAAAACTCGCTTGTTGATTTGTCATAGTGGTAGACAAAATCTTAATGACTTTGGAACGAAGAATTCACAATCGTAATGTTGCAGTTACCAATTAATTGATTAATTTGCATCTTCATAATATGTTCTATTTGAATCAAACAATATATCTTGCCAAGAGTCTTCAATGGATATGAATTATATTAATTGCATTATGATGCAACTTCGTACAAAATAAGCACTTAATAGTACTAAAAAGAAAAGAAGTGTTAATAATATAATTGTAATTGACCAACAGAATTATCTTAAGATTTTTAATTAATGAAAACATTTCAGATTCGCTTTGCAACGTCTGAATTGAATGAATGTTTGCCAAATAACCTGCGGAGCCAAGGTGAATATAGTCAACTCGCATATATCGCGACCGCGATATCGAAGCAGACAGAATGTTATCCCATCAAGGTAATTAATTATGCTGAATACAATTAATATTATTAAAGGTAGAAAGTTAATAAATTTAAGTTAATTAATGATTGAAAAATTAATAACTGTTTTTAAATCGTTACACCATTTATCCTGACGAAACAGTGCTTGCACTCACGTTGTGTTAAAGCAACAGTGTCATTGCTTTTGAAGAAACATTCCACTGCGAAGCACGATGCTTGTGCGATTATAGTGCTCCCTGATTGCTGAAAGTTATGAACCGCACTATTAATGGGAAGATGACTTTGGCGCTAATTTTAAGTTGTCGAAATGTTTTACCACACCCTGTATTTCATTACAATATTTTCAAGTACAATAGTTGATGATGAAGTTACCACTACGTATAATTTTTTACTACTAAATTCTAGTTGATCAATGCTCTAGTAACTGCAGACTCGACATAACCGAGATTTTAAATAGTGATAACGACAATCACGAAAATGCGAATATAAACTCCAAAGTAACCTCCTATGTAGACAATAAAAGCGCAACTTTTTTAGATACTTAAAGTATATTAATGTTAAATACGCAGTGTTTACGTAATAAGGGAGATGACATTTTTGTTTTACTTGGCAATCACAACGAAATAGGTATTTCATGTTTCACAGAACATTGGTTAAATAATTGTGAGCTACCTCCAAATTTGTCTAATTTTTGTTGCAGGTAAATACCGTAGAATTTTAAACAAACATGGGGGCAGCATAATATATCTAAAATCAAATATTCAATATCAAACTATTACTAAATATGACTACCTGTTAGAGGAAAAACTATTTGAATTTTGTTGTGTTCGTTTGTTAGACATAAATTTTATCATTATTTGTCTGTATAGGTCCCCTAGCAGTAAGATTGAGCTGTTTTATAATAAATTAGACGAATTGTTAAGCCATTTCTCGTGTACTTGCAAATTAACAGTTTGCAGAGATTTCAATATAAATTTTTTAGATAATCAGCAATTCATATCCTTAAAAACTATATTTAATTATCATAATCTTAACACGCACATAAATGTTCCTACCCGAGTTACCAAATCTAGCGCAACCTTAATAGATTATTTTATCACCAATTTTCCAGTAACTGATATTTCCACAAAAGTTCTGCCTTTGTTTGTTTCAGACCATGATGCAGTTATTGCAGAAATTGCTTGCACTAGTTATCCTATTAAACAAATCTATGTCAATAAACGTATTTATTCTACTAAAAATTTCGAAACTTTTTTCCAAAGCATGGATAAAGTGAATTGGTCACCAATAACTGCTATACCAGAATTAAATAAAAAATTTTCTTATTTCCTTTAAACTCTTACAGAAACATATTTTCCTAAAAAACGTTACAGATCCAAGCGGAGTAACAACTGGATAACCAAGGGTATACATATTTCATCAAGCAATATAAGATGTTTATATTACTTATCTAAATTTACAACTAATAGAAATTTTCTAATCTACTTCAAACTATACAAAACGATTCTCAAAGAAGTTATTAAAAATGCTAAAAATTTATATTATACTAATAAACTTAACAGATCCTACAATAAAATAAAAAACTTGGACGGTGATTCGAGATATTACAGAAAATAATAAAAATACTGGTAAAACACAAGATATACGCTTATTCCATGATAATAATCTAAAAACAAACTCAGTAGAAATTGCAATTATTTTTAATGCATTCTTTGCTACCATAGCCCATTATACTCTAAAAAACTTAAATTCAACTGTTACTTCAAGGTACATAAAAAATATTTCTCAGCGTCAACATACATTTTATTTGTGTTCAATAAATGTTTAGGAATTAAATAAAATTATCTCAGATTTACCACTTAAAAGTTCATCAGGGGTTGATGAATTACCAATATCAATATTCAAAAATCTTCCAACATCTACCTTCGATATATTTGTTAATTTAATTAATACATCTTTTACTAATGGTATTTTCCCGAATTATCTAAAAATGGCTATTATAATACCGCTATTTAAAAAAGGACATAAGACGAATGTATCCAATTATTGTTCCATCTCACTACTGACCGCTGCCTCCAAGATTATTGAATATTTAGTTAAAATGCGCATGGAATCTTTCCTCAATAATTTTAAACTACTATCAGAAAGTCAATTTGGATTCACACTTAAGTCAAGTACACATAAAGCGATTTTTAATTTATTTTATTTTTATCTTCAGCACTCAACTCAAATGATTCCGTAATTGATATATTTTGTGATTTATCTAAGGCCTTTGTGTTAAGCATAGCATTCTACTGTCAAAATTATATAGTTATGGTTTTAGGGGAAACATGTACAATTAGTTAAAGTGATACCTAAATGATAGGCAATACTATATGAGATAAAAAATCATAATTCAACACCTTTAAATGTTACTTATGGAGTTCCACGAGGTTTTGTATTGGGACCACTTCTATTCATAATTTATATAAAGGATATCCCCCAGGCAGTTCCAAATGCCCATATAACCATGTTTACCGATGATGCAAGCTTGTTGTGGAAACATCATGACCTAAAGATCATAATGCAACAAATTAATTCGGATTTTCAATTAATAAAGAAATGGTTCGACGAAAACAATCTAGTTTTAAACATTGGAAAAACAAAAGCTATGTATTTTAATCTAAACAGGATGCATAAATCTCCCCAAACTCATCTTTTGTTGAATGGTCACGACATTGAGTTTGTTAGTGGTATCAGATTTCTTGGCATAACCTTAAATCGTTCTCTCAAATGGACAATGCAAATAAATCACTTACGTACAATATTAATTTCAGCTTATTACACTATAAAAGCAGTCTCCAAAGAATTAAATTAAACATCGCAATAATCACATATTATGCTTACTTTGAGTCCGTAATACATTATGGAATATTATTTTAGGGTTTTATTAGCCAAAAAAAATTTAATGAAATTTTTAAAATTCAAAAAAGGGCAATTAGAGAAATTTTTCACAAAGGTCATCGCGGCAGTTGTAAACAATTTTTCGTTGAATTGAAAATACTTACCTAGCAAATCTTCTTATTCTAGATGTTGCTTGCTTTATACACAACAACTTATTACTATTTAAACCAATATGCATCGCTAATGAAACGGT
>JAHWXV010132723.1:0-12844 GCA_024586415.1 Phrixothrix hirtus | reverse complement strand
TATATATATATATATATATATATATATATATATATATATATATATACAGGGTGGTGACTGGCTCGGGTGTACATAGGGAATTCAATGTTAAATTTTACTTGTTCATATATTATCTTCCCAGTTTCAAGAAAATTTGGAAAACAAAAAATGCCAAAAGTAAAAGCTGCCTTTGATAAATTAATTTTGATTGATTAGTATTCACGAATAATACAATTTTATTATTAATTTGAAATAAAACGAAATGTGGTATTTAAATAAAATCATTTGAAACCTTGTTACGAATATCGCGTAGTCACGTGGTTTTGGTGGTTATTATTTGACTTGAGAAACAGAATCTCTCAGGTTCAGCTCCCCTTGGGTCATTCTTTTTTTAAATTATTTTTCAATATTTTTTAAATTTTAAATTGTTGCTTATTCTAAGCACCATCATTCTAATCATACTATGTGCTTAGTTTTTGTCATACAAAATTTTGTTTATAACAATTACTAATTTTGGATGATTATTATCGTAAATAAATCGATCTACCTATAAAAAACAAAAGTTTCAATTTTACATCAAATTCAGTAATTTGACGAATGTCTTGATGAGTTAATGTTTCTGTTTATTCTTTAAACATTAAAATGATAAACAAATTTAGTGTAAACGAGAAGATTCAATTTATAAAATGGTACTATTCTGCAAATTCTATTAATCAAGTATGAGATTTGTTTAGTGTAGAATATCCTGACAGGCCAACACCTACTTTAACAACAATGAAACACGATTGAATGATTCAATTTTAACTGGAAGAGTTTTTAAATCATGGGAAAAATGTGAGATACATACTAATAGAGAGGAAACTGATAATGAGATGCAAGATAATGATTATGAAAATGTAGATAACGTTGATGCTAATGGTGCTGATCCCGATGAAATATTTCAGAAAAAATATAATGTTTTATTGTCTGTTACTGAAAATCTCAACAGTAGTTTAAGACAGATTTCCAGCAACTTAAATATTCACCACACCACAGTTTTAAAAGTATTAAAGGCCGAGCACTATAAATCATTGAAATATTCGGGACACCAAGAAATTTTTGAGCAGGATATGAAGAATAGAGCTGCATTTTGTGAACCTGTAATGGAAAAGTTCAATAATGACCGAAATTTTTTAAAAAATATTTGTTTTACTGATGAATCCATATTTACATTGAATGGTGAACCCAATAGTCAAAATTTTAGATATTGGAGTAGAAAGAATCTTAATTTATGCTTATAAACACAGCCCAGTATCGCAATCGAGTAAATGTGTGGATAGGTATTCTAGGCTCGCGTATTATTAGACCGTATTTTATTGACGGAACGTTGAGTGGTGCTAAGAAACCAAGTTGTACCAGCAACTCGAATTATTATCGGGGGCGGCTAAGAAGTGCCCTGCGCATACACATCGAGATGTTCAAGAATTTCTTAATAAGAATTTTCCGAACTCTTGGATTGGTCGCGGTGGTATTATTAATTGGCCAGCTCGCTCACCTGATCTTTCCCCAAATGACTTTTTCTCTGGCTCCATTTGAAAAATAAAATTTATGGACGTAATCACCAAAGCACGGATTCTTTAAAAAACGCAATTCAAGCAGAATGTGATAGAATCACAATTAAGCAGCTTGCAAATATTCGCCGAGAATTTAATGATAGATTAGGTTATTGTTTGGCTGTTAATCTTTTCAAGCATTTACTATAAAGTGTTTGGTTGTTCTTTGTTATTATTTTAACGCCGGTCTTTTCATCTCTTAATAACTTTAGCATACAGATAATTTCTATGCAAGCAATTGTTAACACAATCGTAACCAAAGTAATTATCTGACCAATAATTTTACGAGAGATGAAAGACCAGCACTAAGTTATTTATTGTTGTAGCCCTGACAATCAAAACGAGACTAAAATTATGTATTGATCTATTGTGTTTAGCAATTATCAGTTTAAAGTAGAAAAAATTGAAAAATAATTTTAAAAAAATATGACAAAGAGTGGGAACTGAACCCGAGACATTCTGTTTCTCACGTCAAATAATAATCACCAAAGCCACGAGAGCACGCGACATTCATAATAAAGTTTCAAATTATTGTATTCAAATACCACATTTCGTTTTATTTCAAATTAATAATACAATTGTATTATTCGTGAATACTAATCAATCAAAATTAATATATCATAGACAGCTTCTAATTTTGAGCATTTTTGTATTTGCAGATTTTCTTGAAATTAAACTGGGAGGATAATATATGAACAAGTAAAATTTAACATTGAATTCCCTACGTACACCTGAGTCAGTCATCCGGTATATATAATTGATCTTCATTTTGAGCTTCCCCTATATAAACTAGTAATTTTATATGTCCCCAGAGGTAAAAGTCCGATGGATACCTAGGCAGACCACTGATTTGAACAGCATCTATCTATACACCTTCTAATATAACAGTTGCCTAGACATTTTCAATACCCCTTACCAAATTTGGCAATAAATTATTGCATTGGTACTACATCATGTTGCAAAATTCAAGTAGAACATTTTCCAACAACTCGTATAAATTATTATCCAAGGAATCTATGTAAGACGCAGCGTTTAAACGGCGTGGAAGATAGTGGTAATATTAGAGAACAATTGAAAATTCCACACCAGTTGTCAATATATGTATAAAATTTGTTGAAAACGACGTCGTCCAAATACGTGTGTGTTTTGTAATAGCAGTTATTTATGCAATATTTGGCGAGCGGTAGAATAAAACGAAAAAGGTTAGGATTTCATTCGTGTTGTTCGAGAAATCACACTGCATTTATTGATTTTTGTACTTCATATACTGATGATCACACTGGTACAGTTCTCTATCCAAAGTCCTTCACACAAAATTTTGAAAAACTTGCACATAGGTTGCAACTCCTTTGGTATTGAAACCTGCTTCAACAAGTACTGCATCAATTAATTCTTCTTCTCTTGCTGTTTTGTACAAGAAATTTGCCCACCGCTCTAGTATGATGATTACCAATTACCAATATTTGATATCTTTCGGAAAATTCACGGCAGGATGGCTGACGTCTATTTTGGAATCTTTTTTGGTATTCTCGCCGACTTTACAATGTTTGCATATATTTCATTGATGAATTGCATTCTTGACAAAATCTTTCTTTTTTAAAACGAGACTTACGAATAGCAATAAAAGTATGCGCCAACTATCAAATATTAATAGATACGTAATTTATTTGCAAGCAACTTCCATGGCTTGATATGATTTTAATAGGAAAACACTAAATAAGCTCCAGGACGTTTTTGCTTGGATATCTCATATTTTATTTAATTTTTAGTGTAAATCACCCTGTATAATTCGCCAAAGTAAAAGATGATCTCATTTAATAATTAAAATTACATATCTATTTTGGAATTAAAATTAATAATTTCAAATTATTAAATAATATTAATTTATACCTGAGCGGAAATATTTAATTTAATTATCGCAATAGGTTTACACTAATCGATCCTAGTAGAAATACAAATGCCAAAATTATTAAAAATACCTCATTAATCTAACTAACAGCTGCAACATACACGTTTTAAGAACAGAAACGTAACTAACGGAATTAAATGGAAAATTAAGGTTAGTGATATGACATTCAACGTATTTTAAGGCCTTTATTTTAATGATTTAAACCAACTTTTGTTTATCATGGGAATTTTAAATTATTTTAATTTATCCGGCTGTTTTAGTTATCATTCAAAGCAGATCTTTATTGAAACCTTAAGTTTCTAAAACTCGCATTAATTTGCAAATTAGATACTTTCTCGTGTATTTATAGTTTTTGAACTACAAAACCATTTTGGTAAAATATTTTCCTTTTAATTTTAAACGAAGAAAGTAGATATATTGTAAGCGCGTCTAAAATTGCTGTAACACTTGTCATTTATTTGGGAACACCCTATACATAAGTGACTTAATAATAAAATCTAATGGGTAAACTGCCAATATCATTTTTATATCTAGAACTATAAACAAGGATTTTACAGGTTGCTACCAACTTTTAACAATAATTATTAAATTCAGAAACCCCCGGTTCACGCTTTTAAAAAAAATTTACAACATCAGCTTTCCCATGGGAATGTTTATGCTTCTAAAAATAAACATTAACCACCGACGCCCCTTCTCCCGGCAATCTCAAGTTGAAACCCCATCAAATAGGCAGTTGAGATCAGACTTTTCGAGTAAAAGCATGCAATAGCGAGGTGTGACGTTAATAAAGTAGTGAGTCCGCGTAAAAGTTCATGAAAGCAACGAGATAGTTACCCTTAATAAATATCGAATGCCTGAATAGTGGTGAATTAGGCAGGTTAGCGCTGTAAGCCAATTTGGAAAAATTGGGTCAAATTTCGTTATCCCCGTTCAAGGTTTGGCCTCAGGGCTATGGAGCGTCTAGGAAAGTACCATCACATACGCTTTATTCATGAAGTACAGGAGGCATTGGTACCTACTACTAAAAGTCACGTAATTCAACTCAAGTACAAGTAAGTGACATTTCTTTCGATAATTTCATTCCACCCTTTGTCACTGGGCTTCATCGGGGAATCCGACAATCAACCCCCTTTTTCGTAACGTAGCAATAAACCCCCTGAAGACCTACTTCAACCACATAGCAGCTAGAGAATTTGTTCTTGTTACGTGAGATTTAATTAACGAACCGAAAATATATTTAATTTAGACAATTACAGTAAATTAAGGTCATTAGAGAGGACCAGTATTTTATTATTATTAATTAATTTAGTCTTTAGAAATCAAACCCAGGGGTCCCCTATTTTGCAATTTTATTGATTAAGTAATTGATCGTTTAAATGTTCTTGTATTGTTTGTACTATTTTATGTTATCTTCATTATAAGCGACTTATTTAAAGCAGACGATCTTATTATTTCACTGTCACAAATAGCTTTAGTAGTAATAAATAACAGTTTATTACAGAAAAACGTTAGACCTAAGTAAGTAAAGCATTTTTAGTTGTGGGTCTAATTCGAACGGAATTAGAGCACCTATCCAGTGGCGTACGCTAAATAATTAACTAGGGAGTATACCATAATAACAGTAGCTCCTTCCTGTACACTTTGCCTTCCCATTTTCAACCGTCAAAACAATTTAGGTAAAGTGGCGCCCATAATTCACGACCTTTTCCCAATTTTTGACGTTGTAAACCATTTCTGAATTTTTGCCAAATTAATTCCATTATAGACGTAGGATCCCCCCTTTCTCCGCTTGGTGACCGGAGCAAGCTATCTAATTGAGGAAAATTAATATCTTTAACAACCTTTGAGGCGCAAGAAGCGTTCCAGCTCATTCTAATATTTCCATGCTCTAGCTTGTGTAATTTCAAAAATAGGGTGTTATAAGTTAATTTGGTCAGTTTTGTCCCTGTTTATGCAGAATTTTGAATATAATAATTGATTCTGCTTAATCTATTATGGTAATTTCTGGAAATGGAAGAAATTGGACACTAGATAATGACTAAATTGTTGACTAGGCAGTATTGGTTTTATTGAAATGCCTAAAAAGTTAAAAACAATTATCTAAGGTGACTCCTCGTCAGAATAGACCAGCCTTTGATGCGCAAATAATTACAATCGTGATGAAAAAGGTCGTATAGACGATACAAGAAGTGAAAAACTCCCAACGGTAAAGAATTTTGAAGTTACAATTTAAATGGATTAGTAATGGACTATAGTTGAATTACTGTTAAAATGGTAACCAAGACTGCAAAGATTGACACGACTCAATTTAATGGATACCTTGAATGTTGACACCCTTGCACAAATAGGAAAGAGTATACGTTTGTGACTGTTTAAAACGTACCTATGCAAATTCCAAATTTCTTGATAAGTTAGCTACATGGCCGAAAGTTATCACCAGCATAGCGTGTCGGCATTGCAACTTTCTACATCTAAATCAGTTCACATTAAAAGGGGTCCTGTGGCACCTTGTTTATCGATTTTGTTTGTGCCATAATTGGCGTGTATTACTACAACTACATCACTATAATGCTTCATCGGATAATTGTGTTAAGATATCAAAGACGGTAGAACGTTGAAATTTGATCAAGGACTCGAAAGTTCATCTTCATTGAACAGATTTCAGATACTAGAACAATTTAAAAACGAGAGGGTGTAGGTGCGAATTTCTATAAAGGAGGTATTATTTCGATAGGCCAAGCACGTCAATTTGTTCATTTACCTCGTATCAATAGGTTTATTTTGCTCTTTTTTATTAATGAGATAGATACGCACGTTTTTTGCCAGTTTTTTACAGCTTTAGAGGTTTCTCTCTTTATGATAAGATGAGTGAGGGCGTTTAGTTCTAGAAGTAGATTTGTTATTCTGATATAACGTTACTACACGGAAAGTTAAAGTCGGGTTATTCTATACGCTACCAAGCCAGATAACAGTGAAGGCGGGTGTGAGTGGAAGATAATCGGGTGTTTGAATACCGTATCGGTAAGGCTGTCAAGATTGACGGATCACCCTATACACAAGATATTAATAGACTTACTTAGAATGGTAGAAGAGTTTTCCAGTAAGCGGCACAGCTAATGAAAGCTCAAGAAGCTAACGTCAAAGGCGTCGATGAAATTGACACAAAGCTGTAAATTAATAGACACGGGACAGTCCTTTTGACTTCGCTTGAATATGATCAATTCGTGGTTGCCGTTACATAGTACTTAACGGTCATTAATGTCCAAAAAGTAGACTCAAAAAAATTTCTGAGTTGAGGATGGAATTCTTTTTGAATCAGCCTAATATACAAATGGGTAGCAATTAAATAACGGTTTAACACTTCTTATATACTTGTATCGGCAAATTGAGTGTAATTGAAACTGAATTAAATTTGTGTAATTATAATGAACGAGGAAATTTTATTGATTCTCATCGTATATTAAATTAAATCTGACTATAGGTATTCATTATTGATAGTAAATTTAATAAAACAAACTAGAAAACTGACACATTTGTGCAAAACAAATAAAAAGTAATCGAAAACAACGGGGAAGTACACGCAAAACAAATAATGAAAATAACTAAGATACTAAGATAATACTAAGATCGGTGCAGCTTAGCGATCACACGTGAGGTGGCAAAGTACACGGACTAAAAATAAGTACATCGAAGATTCTGTTCGTTAAACACTAATTACAGGTGCTTCAAGGATTACTTAATCTATTGGCATTTGAACTCAGTGGCGTTATATTTTATCTTACAAATTTCGAGCTTATACCTTTTTGGAAAATGTCAATATCTCGGTTATTTATGAAACTACGAAAAAGTTATTTATACATTCTTGAGGCGCTTTTTACATAAACTTAAAAATAAATTAAAAGTGGGTCATTGCTGTGACAATATATACTGTCATTTTAAATCTATAAAAGAAATTAGAAACCTAATTAATTAGTTAATTTTATTGTTGGATGTCGGCAACCTTCAACAGAAGGTTGATCAAGCATCACATGCAAATGTGGTTGTTAATGGCCGTCGTCTGGATGACCGAACAAGATTTCAAAAATTTCCACAGTCATTGGACAATTAGAAATATTTGATTACTGATATAAGGGAAATTGAATCTACTTTAAATATTTTCCAATTAAATGTACAGGGCTTAGTAAAGACATCTGAAATTTGTGGAACATTGTATACCCATTATAAAGTGAATGTGCTAGTGCTTCAAGAAACTCATATATCGAGTTAAGAATTGATATTTAAAAAAGGCTCAATTTCGGGATTTAAAGTAATTGATTGCGTAAATAGTCCAATGATTCAATTACAAATATTAAAAATAATATTATAGTGCCAAAAAGTTCAATAGGGTGTCGTAAACGGTATTTATATCATTATTGTCAAAGTTACCCATATTAAAAATTTTATGAGAACAATGGTTTGCCTAAACTTAACTATAACTTACATACATCAATTGTTATGAATTAATTAAACAGGTACTGCAAAGTTTAAGTATACTCATTTTGTAACGTTATTACAAGGATGGCACTGTATGTTTCTGAATGTGGCAACACTGCAAATAATTATTTACAAATTTAGGTTAGTTTAAATGTGTCAATTGTTTGCGAATAAGTTGCACCTTGTTTGCTTGTTTCTTCAGTCGCACTAGTTACATTTGCTCCATTACTCTTGAGAATAAGAAAACAGTTACTGCAGATTGGTATACTACCATTTATTTGCCGACTATGCTCGCACAAGTGCAGGAAAAACAAATTGTTCTGCATCATGACAATGCTCCGGCATATACTGCAAAGTTGACAACGGAGTTTCTTCGATCTGTTGGAATCAAGTTAATGTCACATCCACCTTACAGCCCCGATTTAGCTCCATGCGATTTCTTCCTCTTTCCAACTATTAAGAAGAAATTACGCGGAATCCATTTTTCAACACCAAAGGACGATGTAAAGGCATTTTAAGAGCATGTTAGCGCTATATCCAAAGAAACCTGGGCTTCCTGTTTTACGGAATGGTTTCAGAGGACACTAAAGTGCGTGAAATGTACATGAGAGTACTTCGAAAAGTTATAAATATTGTTTGTTTAAATATGTCTTGTCATTACCCCGTATTCAGAAATATAAGGTGTAACCCTCGTAAATAAAGTTGTTGTTAGAGAATTAATCCACATACACCGCACAATGGGTGGCTGTACTTAACAAGTTTCAGCAAATGGACGATTACTTTGCCTTTGAAGATAAAATGTTGGGTATAATAATTGTAAAGTTCAATTTTAATTTAACTCGGTAAAATATCACGCCATCATTAAAGTGAAAATTGTGAGTTACGTTAATGATGATAAGATGATATAAAATTTATTAAAATACCTTATGAGTTGAGTGCTGCTTTATCGGAAATCCCATAACGGAATCAAATTTCGCGGCTTTTATTTTCCATCCAATACGCCAGTTGCGGCGTCAGTCAAATCACACACACCAAATGCGTATGATTTAACTCATACTATTTAATTGGAAAATGAGTGCCACTGTCTATAAGGTTCGAGCAGGAATCTGTCCATGACTAATTTTACTTAATTATCACTTCCTACATTTTCACAAACTGCATAAAGAAAAACAGAGAAAGATGAACCGCTTACTTACATCTCTTATTTTAAGCAGTTCGCATAGGAAGTTTTACTTAACTTACCCTGTTAAGGAATTCTCCGTAACAAAGGACTCCGTCTTTCTTACGCAAGGCACTGCTTAATTTTTCTCGCTATTTCTTGTATAAACGTATGATTTTTATAGACGCTTGAACTTCCTTTCCTACCGGCCTTGTATCTATAATTAGATTGGCATAAATACCGGCATATGCTCAGCATTTATTTAGTAAAAGCAGCATGGCAATAGTATCAACGTTACGTCCATTTTGACCAAGGGAGAAGTTGTATTCCTAATTATGTTGAAGATATACTAGATATTAAATAATGTTAATATGTGGTTACAACGTTAGCTAATCATTTAATGAGTGAGTTAAGGTAAAAGATCTCGGTGACTTAAATTATTGCATCTCCATCTGCAAAAATAAAGGTAAAACTAAAAGTATATCAACTAATAAAAAATTCTGTCGATTTTAATTTTCTATGTGCAAGACGTACCTGTCCGTGTTGGTATCACCTTAATACAATTCTTCATGCAGATTATTCCAACATTTTGACAAACTCGGAGAACTAGTAAGGAGCATTTATCTATGAGTAATCCACATCAAACTTAACTGATATGACTCTAGTTATCGTCTCAATGCGCGGAAGGCGATTATCTCATGTGAGATCGAAGTCTGTCTGTTTGTTTGTTATCTCATAATTAATTTAGGTCGATGATATGTCATCTTTACATATTAGAGCTCATTTTTGAATTTGTTAGTTTCCCTTTTGATAGGGTTTTATTAATAGAATAAGGTGTTGGACTACTTTATATTTAGCAGAGGTCTCTTTGCTGTGGGCAAGATGACTTTGGGCGTTAGTCTTTTACTGTTGGGTTGGTGTATTTTTTTATACGCGGCAACAGTATTGCATATTTGCTCTGCGACTTCTGAAATTTTATTGTACATGGTTTATGTTTTAGTTGTCCCTGTCTTTGATTTTTACTTTATCGTTCCAAGTGACTTGTTGAGGTTTGGATGTACGTTTGTTTGTATGTTTAAATTTAGCCATTGGGCATTCAAATTTGTTTTTTGTTACACTTTGTGCATTTGACAGGGTTTTCCAGTTCTTTTCGGCATTTGGAGCCAAAATTAGTTTCTGGGGATTGGACGAACTTTGGTGTTATTGTGCATCAACTTTGCGCACATCTTAACGTTTGGCACGTATGGCACTGACTAACTGCCATATTTTGGCGTTGCGGTTCTACTTTTACTATGACTCCGACTATGAATTGTAAGTTGTAAATGTTTCTATCAGGTTTAGATACAGTTACTAGGACTAAGGGCGAAGGTTGTTTCGTTTTTATTTCTTAAGTTACACTACTTCGTTCGGGTGGAATTCAGCTTCCACAAGTTCGGGTGCATTCAGGTATTGCTCTAATTATGAGGTACAGTAGTTTTTCGGAAAAATTTAGTATATGTGGAATTCCATATTTTCTTTGGTCATGTGATCAATTACTATATTTTCCTCAAATCTACTGCCTTCTTCGGAAATATTTGTACACTTTCGGATATGGTTTTATGTCTTGACGGTGGCTATCTGGTTCGTTTTAAGTATGTAGTTTAACTTACTCCATTTGTCCTTTTATCTTAATACTATAAATGAGATTTTTTCACAGCGAGATTCTTCGTTTTGAGTGGCATTCTTAATTTGTTTGGCTGCCCGTTCTTAGATGATTTATGACTGTTTGATTTTGATTTTTCAGGTTAGACCGGGTGAGTTTGATATTAGATTTATAGGCGATTCCTTTATCTTTGTTCCTTGTGCAGGATTTTCGTCTAATGACAAAGTATTATGGTTGCAACCGAGCCCCTCGAATCTATGGCAAACCTTCAACTTTTTGTTTGGAAGCAGATAGTCGTTGCCTTTGTTGGTAATTTGTTGTTTTTGGTTTTGTTGTTTATCTGAGATATTTCGATACCTTTTTGCTGCATAGCTGTTGCTATTGAGGCGACTTATTTTCTTAGGATGTCAACGTAAGGCGTCTAAAACGGTTTACTGGGTCTATTTTTGTTGATCAGCGTGTAGATATGGTAAGGTAGCTGCAATTCATGAGGCATGCCTCGTAAATGGCCGGAAACTTGATACTATAGCTATCCCAGAATTATAAATCTGCCTACACTCCCAGGATGGCTGTAACTAACTGACTTGTTAGACGCGCTGTTACCCTTTCTATACCTTTTTCTATCTCTACTTCGGTGGACAGCATGTCTCGGCTGCTATTACTGGTAAAGGGTCTCCACCACGAGCCACGGTCACTGAAGTAGGAGCAACCTAACGTAAATTTCTCTAGACTTCGTAATAAGTTAGCTAGGTACGTATGATGCCCAGCGCTACTCGAGTCGAACCGCATTTGTCGCTTCACGTTTATACACATGGCCCTATTAAGGGATATGGAGTTCCGCCCACGAGGGCTCTGATATCTGAATAGGTCTACTGAAATGGTCTAGTTATAATGGACGACTTCGACTAAATTTATCATAGAGACCGTTGATGCGTCTCGTAAGAAATACAAGATGAGAGTCATTAACGGTGGACTTAAAGTAGAGATGAAGTATTGCCACGGATTCTAGCTCAGTAGCTATGCGGTAGAGTAGGGGGGGGGGTATGGTGTAATTGGTGCAGGTGTAAAGTTGTCAAGCCCAACACTTCACGGTTGGTCTCTTCTCAGTTCGGATAACGTCAAAGTCGGCTTAAATTACAAATAAGAAGAAGAAAGTACAGTAAAGAGCAAATAGGGCGCCAGTCGTTCACTATAAAAAAAAGGATATTACAAAGAACACCCGAACGACAAGATGTCCTCTTATAATAAGTTCACTTACAGTACAGACTCGGCCTCTGGTACAGTAGACCTATGGAAACCTAAAGCAAAGTCAATTAGAAAAAAAAGAAAGTTCGGTGAAATTATAACGATATGGTTTAACAAATAATTAGGTATTTATTCACCAACCCAGAATGTTGTCAGTCAGGTGTAATAACACTAATTTAGCAACAAGATAATAATAACAAAAAAATAACATAATAAATAACAGTAAAGAATATATGTCCTGGTTAGGGACGCATTGACATTGAAATAGGGTAATTTACATGCTTTTTATAGATCAAAGCTAAGCTAGAATTATTTTAATGAATTTACACTGCCAGTTGCAACAATATTAATTTTAAATCCTAGTAAAGGATATAATTGACAATCAAATAGGATACGTGAAATGCTTTTTATAGATCAAAGCTAACATAGTATTATACAACGGTACCTCGTATATACTAAGTAAGTTACGATACTAAATCAACTCTATATAGTTTAGCGTCAGCACATAAATTAACTAGACTAGAATTATCTATTAAATGACATAAAGAGATAAAGTAAATTGACACAAAGAGAATGTAAACAATTAAAAAGGAATATTAAGTATTTAGCAATAAAAATTAACTATAATAAAAGCGTCAGTTTAATTTTTCTAATAACAGATAATCTGTATAATACGTTAGATATGAATACAAATTAAATAAAAGAAATACGCATGATTATATGCTATTCAATCCTGCAAATGTGACTTTAAGAAAAAAAAACTAGTTAAAGAAATAAAATGTTTTGAGTTACGTATTACCAGTGATTAATTTGCTAGCATCTCATACCTTTTTCTCTAGAGAAAC
>JAHWXV010132717.1:0-12329 GCA_024586415.1 Phrixothrix hirtus | reverse complement strand
AATTGTTTTTACAATGTTTATTTATATTCACTTAATTCTACACTTATTTATAAGTAACTATGTACACTAATTTATTTTAAATATTAAATTATTTATTTTACAAAGCACCAGCAGCAAACATTTATTTATAATTCTATTTATGTATATTTATATTAAATCAGTAATGCGCAATACAAGATTCTAACAATAACTACTCTAAGAGAACTGAATTCGCTGCTTATATAGGAAAGATGTTCTAGAAACAATTGGAATAGAACATCCAAGAATATTACCTAAAACAATGATGTAATGCTATGACTCATTGCTGACCTAATTGAATTAACAGGCATAAATTACTGCAATGAGGTATTTGCGGATTACATCATCTATTCTATTGCAAAGAAAACATTCTAGATGATTCAAGAATTTTACATTTACTGTTTCTAATTTTTGTTACAATATGATGGGATCAAAGGTGTACCAAAGCTTTTCATAAAAATTTTATTAAGGAACTGTAGAGATACTTTTATAAATAGCTGAGACCAAGACACCCTTCTGCCACGAGGGTACTCAAAACTAATCAACACTACAAAAGTAGCGGATACCTTTCGAAACCGTAGAACAAAATTTTTTTATGCATTTTCTCAAAAGCGTGGAGGTTTTGAAATATTAGCAATTATACGTAGTTTCGAGTTCAACACTGTAAATGAGTAGTGCACTATTCAATTCTGCCACGTTGAACCACCACCGCACGGATAGTTGCCATAGCTGTTCCTGTTAATACCAAGATAGAGTTTTCTCGAGGTGAGAAGTGCATATACGCCATACATGCGCAAAGAACGTGTATTCGACGATTTTGTTTCTTTTATTTGGGAGAAGGCGTTGCTCAGTGTAGTCTCATACTTCCTGTTCTATTGTATTTCTAGACTTGTATTTGAAGTAACATTTGCGGAACGTTGCATAAGCATATATACTTAAAGTATCTGAATGAGCTACCTAAGCACAGAGGTGAGAATTTACTATAAATGTTGGAGAACCGGAAAGTAATTACAAAAGGGACGAAAGTGGCTCTATTCCATTATTAGAACGTATTTAGTTTATGTACAATCAAGTAATAAGTAATTTTTTCTACATTATACGAGGGCAACAACAAAATTTAAATGTCCACGATAGATCAAGGTATCGCAGTGAGTCAAAATATTGATAAACACATCAGTTCAATACTTATTATCCTTGAAAAAAGATTAAAATTAATTTTACAAGTAATTTTCTTACAACAAACATTGGTTTATCACAATGTTTGAAGTCACGAAAATTGAGTAGTGAGATATTATCAAGTTTTTTACTCAAAATCTGCCTTCCTAAAATATTAAGGATTGTCTGGATGGGGTGGTACGGGAAAATTTCTTTGTCGTATTCTGGAGTAAAAATCTGATCAAGCTGGTTTCAAGTAGGATAGGAATCCTTAGAAGGAGACGCCAGAACAGGGAGAATGGTGGAAATCGAAACGGTTGACAACATCGCCCTTGTTGAAGAACTCGTATTAGAGGATCGGCGCTTGAAGTTGAAAGAACTATCACATAAGGTGAGGCTTTCAAATACAATCGTTCGCCGGAACCTCCACAATTATTTAGGTATAAATAATATTAGCGGAGGGTGGATCCTCAAACATCTCTTAGCACCTTACAGCCAGCACTATGTTGAATGTGTTCGATTCCTTTTAGATATATGTGGAGAAAACCTTGTGGACATGTTGAAGATAATTATTATAGGAGATGAAACCATGATTCTCTATTACGATCTTGTTTACGAAAGGGAGTCTGCTGCATGGAGGTAAAATGGGAAAGCACTGCAAAGGAAGTTCAGAGTCTATGAGTCAACACAAAAGAATATGACTACGATATTTTGAAATTGTGGGGGAATTGTTCTAATATACTTTAAATAACGCAATACTGCAATCAACGATACATATTATACAGCGTTCCTGCATAAATTTCGAAAATCTATTAAGGAGAACAGATGGGGGAACTAACCAGAAGCGTGGTTTTGATCCATAAAAATGCAACCGTGTAGACTGCTGGAATTACGCAAGTCGCAATTAATGACTGCGACTTTGAGTATCGATTACCCTCCGTATAAAGCAGATACGGCCCCCAGTGACTACTTTCTATTTATAAATTTAACAAATAACCTTCTAGGATGCTACGTTGGTGGCCAGGAGGAGGTGAAGTTTGCAGTTAAAGCACATTTTCAAGATAAAGCGAAGGTATAATTTTAGAGGTATTTAATTGTTACTAAAACGATGAAATAAGTGCATTGCCATCAGGGGAGGTTATATTGAAATATAAAATTTAATAGTCAGGATAGGGGAATTTTGGTACTGCCCTCGTATCTTGTTAGCTATACTAATTCGATTTAAAGACTTGTATGTTCTTCCGCCAAGAGGTTTGTATATAGTGATGGATGCTAATAATAAAGAATAAGGTGTTCGTAAAATGTTCTTTATTCTAACTTTCAAACGTTTGCGTTTGCTTTTGTTGTGGTAAATAGAAACATTATTAAGAATAATACTTGATTATATTCTAATTACAACAAAATCTTCTCACTTTCCTCTACAATTTAAAATGTAACATTTGATTATCCTAATGATTTAAAAATTAATAGTACAACTATTACATATATTTAAGGACATAAAAACACCCAAAAATATGTTAAAGCTTATTTATATTGTTACTGAAAAAGGGTGCTTCTTATCGTCCAACGATGTTTTGGTAGATAAGTTATGCGTTCAAGTCTCCTAAATCGAAGGTTACTGGTTGTACTTTCCCAACTTCCTCTGAGTTGACCTTACTGATAATGCATCCAGCTACATCCGAAGATTTCTTCCGGACTTCCATAAAAATAGTTATACATACGCAACTGGCATTTTCCTACTTATGTAGGTATTTATCAATATTTTGCATCTTTGTTCTAGTGGAATTGCTTTTTTCGGTGTAGAATTAATGTTCGTGCTTATAAAGATGTTCACGCTTTTGTATAGTCTATCACTTTTTTTATTCACAAAATTTCTGTTTTAATATATTCTTGTAGTAATAGAGGAGGTGTAGTCCATTTTGTATAACCTTTTAAGTTGCTTAATGTCTTTTCAATTAGGTGCCGATCCTTATGATTCTATGAACAAGCTAAATAGTCAGATACCATTACTAGAATTTATCGAAGCAATGCTACTTAGTTAGTGCTGCTGAAGTTAGCATTGCTCGCTTCTAATTTTGAATTACCCTATGAAATTTTCTTGAAATTTCAAAGTATGCTTTCGTGGTAACGGTTGTAATTTTGTCATAAAACTTACAAACTATAGAAAAACATTATAGCCGTAAGATTTTTATTTGAATCTGTTCTGTAAGTGCATGTGCGACTATTGTTTCAACTGATCCTTTGCCACCACGTTCATAAGTTAATTCTGTCACCTGTCTTGCTCTTACCTATAAAAGACCTTTCTCTGCTTCTACTAGAGTTTCAGGGACTGCAACGTAGTTAACAGTCTAATACACGCTTAAACTGTAGTGAATAACTCCTGTAAATGGAATATTTTGAAGTTTCCTGCTATACTTGCAGAATTTCCAACTTTAATCAACTTAAAGGTACCACGTAGAATTCCCGTTCATGCTACTTCAATTTTGATCATTTATCTACTATTATGACCGTTTAGAAATATAACAAACTACGATCACCTACGGCCGAGAAAACAATTTGCTAATATATATTTATTTCTAATTTTTAAAAATTATACAGGGTGTTACATAATAACGTCCACTTTTATGAAAGAGTTGCTGTTGGGGGTTGACTCGACCACCAAAAGCATATTGGAAAAATTCTAACGCAGGTATTTTAGAAGCTATCGTCATATAAATATTAATTTTGCAATAACCTTTCGTAATTAATGATTTGTGTAAGACGAGCAACTTTAAATTCATTACTGGCTTCTACAGCGTACTGATAAATGAACATTAAGGTAGGCGATATAAATTTGGAAGAGATCATTTTATAGTAATGTAATCAACTTTAATTAATACATTTTACTAAGGCAGTTAGGGATATACTCCATGTTTATTTAATATCTTCAAACGTACAAATTTGTCACGGATAAATAATTTTCCCTAATTCCATTAAATAATTCACAACCCTCAACTTCGGGAAATAATTAGTACAACTGATTTAGTTCCATTATTTCAATGCGTCCAAAATTAAAAATAATACGTGATCGAACTCTAGTAGCACAAGATATGCCGAAAATATATAATTTATCGATATCGATACCATCCAGAAATAAAACGGGGATTCGGCGTAGGAACCTTACCGTCACCCCACATCAATTCTAAATGGGAACGATATCGAATCTATGTGGGGAAACCGAGTCGTTTCGTTATAGCATAGCTGTCGGTGACATCTCTTAACAATCGACATACTAAATTGAAAATTCTATTAAATGACCATATTATCAGCTTGTTTTATGCCGGTAATCCAATGTAGAATCCGCATGGTATATCCGATATAAAAATTTTACCTACATAAATAATACATCTTCATTTGTTTTAGAGTGATAAATTAAAAAAACTCTTTATTAAAACTTGTTTAGTTTCGCAATCATATAAAGGTCCCATCACCTGAAGCTATAATTGTAAAAATTAAGTAATTAGAACAATACTTCTATTAATGTCGATTGTTGCATTTATTTATTATATTTGTATTTATATATTTATATTATTTCAACAATAATAGAACCATAAGGTTTTAATTCTAATTTATTTATTTAATTAATTTTTTATACAATTCTAGCTTCTGATGATGTGATCTTTATATTATCACGAACCAAATCAAGCTTTAACAAATTAAAATAACATATTAATAAGCATTACTTCCCTATGATTATATTTACGATTTGGAAACGGCATTAGTGTTCCTTATCTATGTTTTCTAACTCTTTCGGTGCTATTCACTTTTATTATTCACTAAAAAATTTTTACTACAAAAATAAAATTTAAAATAAATGCAGAACGCCAAATAAATTGACATCTTAGTTTATTAAAAAAGATCCTACACTTGCACAACAATATAATGAAAATATTTAAAAAATGTTGTCAATTTTAACTTTGCAATATTTATCGAGCTAACGGAATACGCACTGCATGAATTTTTAAAAGGTTTATTTAAAAATACTTGCAAATTATGTAAACTGAGCTGACCATTCGTAATATTGTTTTTATTAACCTTTTGGTATTCCAGAACTAGGTATAAAGTATTTACCTCTCGGTAAATTTAAAAGAATAATCTCTCTATTGTACCTCTCTGTTGAAGTCCCAAACAAGTTCGAAGAAATAAAAATGTGCAACTTTGGAAGCGGATACAATAATATATATTATCTTAGGTATATTGCTTTTAAACAAATATTTTATTTCCCAAGTTTATGTTTAAATTTCCTACTTATAATGTGAATATTATGCCTGCATGTTTGTAAATAATAGAAAAATGTGTACTGTGTAATGTAATTAAATGCATTAGGTAATATTTATGAAGAAAGCATATGTAATTATAATTCGCACTTGTGAAAATAAAATATAAATAAATATAAATAAAATATAAATAAAAATAATGGCGATATTGCGTTTTTAAGTATTTTATTTCACATTTTTATCGTTTTATGCGCAATCTACCCAGTGGTTTATGCTACATTGGATCAATACAGATACTATACTATAGTATACTATACTATACTATACTATACTATAGATACTGTACAGTAATTTCGATACTGCTTACAATTAAATTAGGTAACCCAGTGAATGTTTTTATTTAAATTATTTAAAAATTTCACTGAAGCTTAAATTATCTATGTGTTACCCTTTTGTTAACGTTATATAGAAAGCTAACCTTATTACGAGGTATTTTCTTCGAATAGTTATCTCTATGCGGAAATAACTTTGGTGCTACTTTTAATATCGGACCACTCAGGCACCTTCTAATCTTCGAATTGTATTGTGAATAGTTACAACCCAACTGCTGGCTCAAATTTTAATTAGATCATCGGTGGACTGGCCATCTTCGAAGTTTTTCTAATATTTAGATTATTTGAGATTTTAAGTGATGATTTGTGTTCATTAAGCATATTTGTTTATTGGTTCTTTAGGCTGTTCTTGTATCATTGTGGACTTGCCATCTGAATGATCAGTGACGTGATATTGACACGCACTGGCTTAGAGGTATGTTGCATACGCGACTCTGTGAACAAGACGAGCGCAAACTGTTCCATACCAAGCTTATATTGGCGTTGAAACTTCCCGGCATTTTTCTTGCTCGCCAATGGTTTGCAAGCATTTTTTGAAATTGAACTAATCGGGTCTTGCCTAATTTCGTTTGTTTAAACTTTTTCGTTATCGTGACCCGTTCTCTGTGGTTAATTCCAGTTTTTTCTGAAACTGTCTTCATATTTCATTTAAATGGTTATGGCTCCTGTTTAATGTTGTACTCTGATTTAGAAGAAGTTTACGATTTCTGCCCTTAACTTTCTAGCTGCATATTTTTAGCATTTTGGAAAGATTTCTTTAATAAATTTTTTATACTTTTGGCACTAAGAATTCACTTTTAGTCACATGTTTACATAACTAAAGTGTCACTTTTAATCACAACGGACCAAAATTTTACTTTAGTCCCAAGGGAGATAAAGTAAATTTAATCCAGCTCACCATGGGAATAACAAAAATGAACCAATCAAAATTATACATTGCTGAAAGCGTTTCAATAACGCTTTGTAAATTAAATTCAAATAGCATTTGTCGTGAAGTATACATTAATAAATCAAATGAACTGTCAATGTCAAAATCATGCAATTTTACTTTCTTCCACATTTTTGGTTTCAAATTCTTCGAAAGCACAAAAAATATATATACATCTTGACTAAAAGTGCTTTTTTATCGCTCGAAAGAATATTTCTCTCGCTGTTGCTTGAGAAATAAACTTTCTCGCTCGGTATTAAAAGAAGCACTTTAGTCCCTTGGTATACAATATGCTATTATATTACATGAACCCTTCGATATTTATAAAGTTATCTATTTAAAATTAAACCATGATTTTGAGAATATTTAATTATTTTCGAAAGGTTTCTGTAATTATTTTAAATTACATAAGCCTTTACATATTCATAAAATTAATTACTTATAATTAGAATATGATTTTGTGAACAATGTCTTTGAACATTTTCCAAATTAGAATTGTTCGCTACTACTTTCATTACTATTTATCTTTTTGAGTTTTATTTAACAGCGTTGCCACCGCCAATTAAAAGTTTTTAGTTGCTTTCGGAACTATCCTTCAAAATATTTTTGTAAAGAAATGATGTTAAGGGGAAATATAAGCCATTGATTACGATAAAAGTATTAAAAACGTTGTATAGGTTACGAAAGTTATTTTAAGGCTTCAAAATATAAGAACCACAAAAAATATCTGCCGAAGGATAATGTTTAGACTAAGAATAGCACTGCAGCATTTTGAAGGTGTTATTCGTATTTCAAAAGGATTTATTATAAAATAAAGTATTAACGTTAAGTAGATTAAGGTCTTATAACTAATGGGCCCGTTAATATTTACATAATAGTATTCCATCGTGCGCTAGAATAAATAATTGGTCTTTCTAGTCGAAAATGTTGATTTATATATTTGATTCTTCAACGTGGTAATGGTTTATAAATATAATTTCTTCTTCAATGTCTTCACAAATCTCAACCCAAAAATTGCTTGTCATATGGTGAATGCAAACGTCAACAGAAAACGGGCATAATATATCTTCTGCGTTCATAGAAATTAACATTACTCGAACGAGACTTATAGCATATCCCACCGGTTAGCACGTTATATTTAATATAATAAGAAGAATGTTGAAACATCGCTATGTACCGTACCTAATAGCATCTAGAGTTGTTTAAGTAGATTCCCCATCCGCTAATCCCTTTTACTGTCTTGTGTGGACCAGATGCACCCATGGTCAAGGTATCTATATTACTTTCGAATAATTTTAATTAAGTAAGTTTGAAAAACGAACAGTTTTGAACATAACGTAGTCAAATTTACTACATCTGCGGTTAAAAAAGCTCCAGTCTTGTATCTCTAAAGGTATTCATTCCTGAAACATTCTTAATTAATACTGTTCGCTCTGCTAGATAGCAGCAGCTACAGTATCGTATAGCCGGTTATCCAATTTTCATCGTTTTAAAAAATGTATCCCAATACTTTCTTGCATTCTAATTAATTTATCTCAAAAACTGTACACAATATTAGCTCTAATAAGAGTACTTGGATTCGTAGCTCAAATATACCAAACTTCTGTATATATGAGAAATAAATGAGATGGCGCACCTTGCCTATCTCATATCTACACCACTGATCCATAAATTTCGGCTAGGAAAGCTGCTAATAACGAAGATTTATTTATCCAAACTCTATGCCCAATTAAAGGTTTTTAAGAACGAATTGGAAGAATTATTGGAAAATAATCGATTTTATTCTGAACAATCACATCCTGAATCACAAATATATTATACTTCTCGACTATGCCGTTAAAAAGGCTTTTATTATTTAACGAGTTATATATGTTCCAATAGCTTGTAACACGTTCTAAACGTATTGAATAAACGTTTTCTTGTTAATTTTTATGAGCAAAATACGCAAAATGAATAATATACCACAAAAAGATTGTTTCATTAGTCGTTTCGTCAGCTTTTGGCTTCATAGTACATTCTCAAACTAGCTATATGAAATAAATATAAGTCTTTTGCTAATTGCTTCTCAATATACTCCTAATTATATTGACAAGTTGGTTATTAGTATGTAATTAATCTACAATTCAAACCAGAACCTATAGAAGTTTGAGAAAATTAGAAAAGAATATTATAAAAAAATGAAAGGTATGAGGGCCGCTAATTTAATTTCGATATAGAAGAAAACCAGCAAAATTAGCAACAAAAAATTGCATTATTGCTTTTAAAAATATCCCCATTTACACGTTAAACATTTTGCTTATTCCACTAAACCTATTGTTATAACATCTTTTCCACTCAGAAGCCGCGACACCCAAAATTCCATTCTTGAACACTTCAGCGGTCGACATTGGTTTCGTTCCAGGTTCATAGACATGTATCCAACTTTCATCGCTACTGATAATATCGTATACCAAATTTTATGTACCTGAGTTGAACCATTTAAGTGTTTCTCGGCACCATTTGGCACAAACCTATTTTTGAGCCTTAGGCAAATTCTAGGGAATCAATGCTTTCTGCTGTTTTTGGTGTCGTTGGTCGATCTTCAAGAACTTCATTACTAAGGTTATTAGGATTTAATTTAAATTCTTGATACTAGCGAAGCGCAGTTTTTTTTGGTGTTGCTTCATCACTAAAACCAGTTTTTAGATCAGCGAAAAACTACTTTTCAGTTTTTCCAATCAACAATCAAACAAAATCATAGCTCGAGAATGTTTACAATTTAAATGTATGTTTTGTCCGTGTTTTGTTTATTTTAAATTAATCAATAATAGAATAGCAAACTTTGCAAATTTATATGTAAATCATCCTGACAACTGAAAATTGCCACATCCCGAAATTTAAACTGCGTCTCCCCTATAAAGTTATTAAGGTCAGTAAGCAGCAAATATAGTTACATGCTTGACTTGAATAAAATTCTAGAATCTAATAATGTGTACAGATTATTTAGCATGACATTGCTTTATAAATAAAGCTGATATATATTAATAACGGCTAGTTGCAAGTCTTCGATTAGTTGAAACAGTTAAATTTTATAACTTTTACACACTTCATTACTTTTACTGAGAAGTCGTTAAAAAAGCCGTAAACCAAATTTCTAATTAGATACAGTAATATTGCACCACAAAAGGTTTAGTTTAAATTTAGAGACGACTAAATTAAAACCTTGTGAATAGCTTTAAAGGGGATAAAACAAAATTATTGTTCTAAGAATGCGGTTAAAAGTTTTGTAAATGAGCGACTGGAACCCTACAATCTAAATAAACGAGCATGCTAAAAATAAACATAAGGTATATTTTGGAGACAGTAAACTGACATGTGCTACACAGAGCCAGGTGCTAACACTTTTAGCTTTCTCAAAAATATAAAAATGAATATACAGATTAATCTTAAACAGGACTAGTGTAGAGAATAATTGGAAATAAGTAGAATCAAAATAATAATCCTGCATAGTTTATTGGTGAGATGAATACGTTCCAAATTATCGTAATTTATTACCCCTTTTGGCTATGGCTTGACCACACGAATGCATTAGTAGCAGGTGTCGCTAACACATAATAAACAACCATATTTTCCAGCGAGGCAGTATTACGCGTATGCGTAAAAACGCACAGCAATAATGAAATTACTACGTCAAAATATTTAAATTATGAAATATAAAGAAACAATATTTATCTAGAAAGCGTTCAATTGTCCATAAAGATAAAGAGTATTTCTGATTCACCGTCACTCAGATTTTATTTTGAATACTATAAAAGCAAATACCTGAGTTATATAATTAAATGATACTTAGAGAAACTGCATTCTAAGTTTAAATTAATTGGGACCCCTGCAGAGCTTCGAAGTCGTGTGCCAGGACCTGGCAGTTTGCCTGAGAATAGTGACTTCTGCCGAGAATAACCGCGTGGGTATACACGGTTGTGGGTATTAGAACTTTGGCCATCGTGTCGGAATAACCAATTTATATGTCCATTTAATTCCAAATATGTGCTAAGACTTTGAAACATAAGTAATAAGGATATAATGGCTGCTTTGTTTTAGGTTTTAGGAATTAATTAATAGTTTCATAATTTCACAGCACCATTAGGGCAGCTAGAACCTGTCCAATTATGTTCCTCTAGCGTGTATTAGCATTTCTTAAAAGCAGTGGAGGTCACATTTTTTGAATTCATTTCAGCTTTTTTGCAGAAATCTTGCGCTATATTAGATCGCTTACCATTTAAACATAGTTTAAATTAGCTAATAAAAGTGTAGTTTGTACTTTTACTTAATTTCCTTTATAATATGTTTATTCTTACCATTGAGAGTATATAAAATCAATGGTCTTACTCATATTAACTATTTACAATAGAATAGGTCACTTCTACGGTCAGGTCACAGCAAATAAAGTTACGGAAACATAGGAGATATACTATTTTAAGGCTATTTGAACACAACAGGAGCAATCGCTATGGATTGATATATGTACCAATATGTAATAGATACAAATTATAACTATAAATTATCTTTAAATTAGCAAAATTTATATTTATAATAATATTATATGCAATCTTAAGTGTAAAATTTTACAGTTTCTTTGATAATTATTCAGTGCCTAGTTAATCTTATACGACTATTATATTAAAAATATAATTTTAGTTTGCTTTTAGTTAATTCAAATTCTACTTTATGGTAGTCATTATTAAAATAGCTATATAATCCTAACAGAAATACTACGTACTGTGTTTAAAGACTAATAGACCTAATTAATTTTACAATTTGCATTATTAATCTAATCCTAGTTTGTAAGTTAAAAAACATTTATTTTGGTCTAATTACAAGATTCTAGTAATCTATTTGAAAACTAATTACTACTAGTTACGCTGCTGCTTAAAATACTTCGCAAGGAAGTGTAGAGGATTCTATTCTTAGTTAATACAGTTTTAAAATTCTATAAAAATTTGTTTATTTGAAAAATGTGTTTTAATCACAAAGTGTTATATAAATTATTTGACAATTAAAACCACAAGCTCTATATACTCCAATATAATAAAAATTTTCAATTAAAGTTTGATAGTCATATAATAGACTAACGGTCGTCTTAACACCTGCTCGGTAACTACTTGTACACTATTCTATTAACAATGATTACTATCAGGGTACCTATATTTGACACAGATGGAAATTCGGATCTCTAACATTAAAAAAGTGTAGAAAAGTTACTAGTCCTTAAAGTTATTTTTAGGGTTAGGTCAATAAGTGCTAGGTGTGCGTAGCATAATTTTTGCACCTCAACATCTTGATTTGTTCCTTTCGTTCATTCAAGAGGTACAACGTGCACACAACCTAAAATAGATTCTTGGAATGCTGCAACGACTACAAGTTCATAGCTTCTATTTTCGTAGTAGCTTAGGAATTGAAAAGTATAAAACCATTGACGATTTAGTAAGACTGGTTGATGTTTTTCATATTAATACACCTATCTATCTATCTATCTATCTATTTATCTATCTATCTATATATATATATATATATATATATATATATATATATATATGTATGTAT
>JAHWXV010132708.1:0-12674 GCA_024586415.1 Phrixothrix hirtus | reverse complement strand
AAAGACGCAATTGTAAAGCGATTAATTTTAATAATCACTTACCGTAAAAATTAGTAGTAGATTTTATAAAATTTTAATCATTCTGAATTATTGAAGACAATCTCAACCAAAAAAAATTAAATTAACCTTCTTTGATCCTAACGTATTAAATAGAAGATTATTTAAAATATTTTATCCTTTTTTTAGTAATTACTATATGTATACTTGATATTAGTTCATTTTAATAAATATTTGTTTGCAATTGGTGTTATTTGTTCAAGAGATAAGAGCTGAAGTTAGAGATACAAAAACTTGTAACAAGTAAGCGATTGTGCAAGGTTGTCCATACACAAAGGACAGGCTACCACAAAGTGAGGTTATTGGTTGTTGACCCCGTAAATTGAATTTAAATAAATAGTACCGCTCGACTAACCAAAAATTAATTGATAAATCATCAATAAATATCGCGACCACCAAACAATGTATTGTATGGATGTATGTATTAAAACAATCAATTAGCATTTCACCATACAAGGTGACATTTTTAAAAAAATAATTTTGAGAATAAGGGTTCAGAATATCTGTAATAGGGTCGATATACGAGGGCTATTCATCAATTAACCTCTGATTGGCTATTACACAGAAACGAAAATAGATACAACTTTTTATTCATATGCAATCAGTGGTTATGTGTTGACAAATTCAAATATTAATCGTACTGTGATACCAGCTTCTTTATTCCTTCATTAAAGAATGATACCGCCTGGTGCTGATAGCACGCTTGAGCTCATCGTCAGCCGTAAAGCGCTGAGCAGCTAGCCAGGCCATCAACTTAAGGTAAAGATGAAAGTCGTTTGGTATAAAGTCGGTATAAAGTGCGGAGTTTCGTAAGAGTCTCACACTAAACCTGTGATGCCATGAAATCTGTTCACAAAAGTCCTTTGTAATCACACAAACTGTAACCATCATTTTGCGGTTTGGCAGCGTCTGCTTGAATTTTTTGGGCTTATTGGGGGAATAAGTGTGCATCCACTGTTTGAACTCTTCCTTAGTTTCAGCGTTCAGGTACTACACTCACGTCTCCTCCCCAGTCACGATTCTGTTGATAAATTCCTCCCCTCTTCATGGTAGTGCCGAAGCAATGTTAAAGCCGAGCCCATTCTTTCAGTTAGACATTTTGGTACCCACCGTGCATAAAACTCACGGTCACCTAACCACTCTGTGATAATCTTAAAGAAGGGTGTCCTTGAAATCTAAGGTAAATCTTCAGAAAGTTCGAAAATTGTGAACCGACGTCTCGCAGGCATAAGTTTTCGTCAACATTTGTGCAAGTTCATCCGTCACATCTTAATGTCTTCTTTAACCCCTTTGACAATGCACATCTGTGCGTCCAGCGTTGAATTTTGTGCACCCCTCCCTCACAACACCATCACTCATATCCCTATATCCATACACGCGACACAATCGACTATGAATCTCAGCGGCATTGACTGCTTCTGCTTGCAGCAAGCAAATGATAGAATGTACCTCGCAACTGGCGGGAGACGCAATAACACCGTCCACTTCAAGAGTTTGCTGCTTACACATTAAAGAACGAAACAAAGAGCTAACTTACATGGCGTAATTTTCCAGATCTCTTTTTTCCAACTGCGCAAGCACCATGAAGCTGCAAGATTTGTTTGTTTTAAATAGCTAATCAAAGGTGAATTCATGAATATCCCTAGTACATTTTAGCTACTTACAAATGTAGGAATTAAAAAAATATTTAATCGTCAACTGAAAAACGACAATTTAGAAAAAAATATATTTAGATTCAAAATTAGCTACAAGAGGTTAAAAATTAAATTGAGGATTTGAACATTTGTAATAAGATGTGATTATGTACAATGTTATCACAATTGATTATCAATTACTATGCAAATCAAAGTCAAGCCTTCACGAAGTCAGAGAGTTACGTTTAAATTAATTAAATTTTGAAAGGTACACATTGTAGAATTGTGGATTTGCTGATTTAATTTTGAATTATAGTGTATTAGTATATGACACAAAAATATACCTGACCTCAAGAAGTGTCTTACAGATGTAGGCCGATACAAAAAAAGCATATCTTTTAGATTTTAGTTGTAGATAATATTCAAATATGATTACAATTGAAATAGGCACCTGAAATTCCTTCTTTGTAAGTCAAAATTTTTAAAATTATGGATTTTTAAATTAATATAAGAGTGACAGGAAGTTTGCTTTGAATACTGGAGTGCTGCACTTATCTGATGAGCTTCAACAAAACGAAATCGGTCATAGGATGTTCCCTGGTATTCAAAGCGTAGTTTCTTGTTCCTTTATTATAGATATATACTTATCCTTTCTTTATAAATGTAATGTTCCCTAATTAACCCTAAAGCAAAAGAATTTCTACCGAAGTTTTTTCATAAATAAACATACTTTTACATCATTGAAATAATATTGTAGACATTCAACGAAGTTTACATTCATACGTATACAGAATGCAAATATTTATGTATTGTATAGATATTGATAAAAATGACTTGGTCTAGATAGAATTTTTGATTAAAGATGTATATCTTTTAAAGGCGTCTTTGAAACAGTTTCATGAATGGGTCGCACTCGCAATTGTGTTCCGCGATTTTCTTGTTTGTTCATACAATACTAAATCTGTTTGTATTATTATACGTTGCATTAAAAGCTTCGAAAATTCTAAATGGCTTAAGTGTGAGCCCGTTTGCAGATACTGATGTGAATTCTTTAATAATACATGCTAAAGGTCAATTTTAGAGGTACATTCTCCCAATTATTGCTTGTCATACTTAGCAGTCCAGACTACAAACAGGATTGTATTAAGAGCTTTAAATGCAATTTCGAAAACGAAACAATTTAGAGAAGAAATGTATTAAAGCGTTTGCTGTACACAACAAAATGTGTCTTTTTTCGCGGATACTGTGCAAAATAGTACTAATACTAAAGAATATAATTGGAAAAGAACTTGAAAATTTGATAAATGCTACCTTCAGGTAAAATAGTCTTTATACTTTCACCATTATGAATTCTCTTTATACGTTATGTGCAAGTATTTAATTGAATAGCTTTAAATGTTCTAGGTTTATTGAATTACATTGCAGGCAATAAATTCTTTGGACCTTGAATATGTTTTAAGCATAAGCTATTATATGGGCACTAAAACCTATTCCCTTGTTCGTCAATTAATTGTTTACTCTTCTTTTTAGATTTATTAATTATGTTTGTAGTTATAAAACTTTATCTACTTGTGATCTCTTTAATATTTAAAGATAAATATTTATAGTTGCACATATTCGTAATATAGTAGAATTCATCTATCTTTGCCAATTTAGGATTAATTTATTGTGGTAAAGTAACATAAACTAAATACTCGTGTTTATTTTAGTATTTAATACAACTATGAAATTAGTTGCTTATTTGGTCAATGATTTGATAAAGATTTTTAATTTTGAGATTTTATTGGTTTTACTGATGTCGGCATCGACAACGATAAACGATTTCTACTATATCAACTATTTGTAGGTATTGTACGATCTATAAATTAAAATGCCTAAATATTTCCTTGTTTACATTTATACAATTCCTTAAATTGCATTTAAATTTTGATTTTGGTAATTTGGTATTCCCCATTCATACTTGGTGGTCTCTTCTTGAATCATTAATTACAAATATCTAGTGGAGCTTAAAGTAACTTCATTTCAAATCCATTAATTTTCTATTCGGGTCCAGTGAAATTTTAGCTTTGAAAATTTTCTTTTGGAGTGTCTGTTCTTTTTAGTTTCTCTTGCCTATATGAAATATATAGGTAAAACAGAAAGTATTATTTTCGACCAAAATTTTTGATGTCGAAATTTTAGTTAAATACACGTTTTCGGTTCCCCTGAGCATGTTTCTGGAAATTGGTCTGAGTGTGTTTGTGCGTGGGTGCGTTAAATTGTGCGCGTGTGCGTGCGGGTGAGCGGGCAGACGGGCGTGCGAGCGTGCGTGTGTGCACGCGTGCATGCGTGCGGACGTGCGTGCGCGAGTGCGCGCGCTCATGCGTGTCTGCATGCGTGCGCGTAGGCGTGCATGCGCGTAGGCGTGCATGCACGAGTGCGTGCGGGCGTGCAGGCGTGTGGACGAACGAGTGGGCGGGCGTGCGTGCGGGCGTGCGTGCGTGCGTGCGTGCGTGCGGGCGTGCGGGCGTGCGGGCGTGCGGACGTGCGGGCGTGCGGGCGTGCAGGCGTGCGGGCTTGCAGGCGTGCGGGCATGCAGGCGTGCGGACGTGCGAGCGTGCACACGTGCGGGCATGCGGGCGTGCCTACGTGTGTGCGTGCGTGCGTGCGCGCGTGCGAGTGTACGTGCGTGCGTGCGTGCGTGCGTGTGTGCGTGCGTGCGCGCCCAAATTTTTCGTTTTTCGAATTTTTCTCGACATCAGCTGTAACGATTCTTTTTAAATGTATTGCATTTCTTAAGCAATGAAGACCCTAATCTAGGCGGTTGCTTAAAAAATTTTCTGTAAATCGAGTAACCGAAAGTACTTTCACTGTTTACTCTGAATACAGTAACTATGAAACTAAAATCCCTAACTAAATGAAAATTTATATTTGGGTTTATAATCGCATTTTCCTGCAAAATCAAAAACTTCGTTAAAATAAAATAACTTTATTTCTGCTATTTTTAGATAATTTCCGTATTCTTCATCTTCACGGTTTTCTTGAAATCGACACTAACGATTTTTTTTAAACTTAGAATATTGCTTAGCTACTTAAATTAGTTTTAATTAAGCAGGGAGTTTCTCTTACAAAATTTTTGAAATTCGAGTAACCCGAAGTACTTTAGGTATTAGTTGTAAACAACGTCCCTCAAAAAGTAATCATTATATGAAAATCAAAAGCTATATTTATGTTTTATATCTTCTATACATGAGTTGGCAAGAATTTATTTAAAATCTAATGACCGGAAGTGACACTTTATTCCAGCGATTTTTAAATTTTTTTCTAATTTTCTCAAAAATGTTTCTATTTTTTTGAAACTTGCTACATTTCTTATGTCCTTGACATACGTTTATGTGAACTTAGAGGTTTTTCTGAAAAAAATGCGTTTGAAGCGAGTTATCAGAGAAAATCTCTTGAGTTAAGCAGGGTTTTACTGTAACTTGGATGGGTGACCATTAGAATTATCGTTCCAAAAATAAACGCAAATAATATTTTAATTATTTGTGAGCATCTACATATTTGTATATCTAGGTAGGTAAGAGAAAGTCGCGTGTTGTCTCGCACTAGATTTTTTCTTTTTAATGGTATATTCAAGATTAAATATTTTGGCAGAAAGTCAAGTTGCTTTGGAATAGTGACGAAAATTTGATTTCTCAGATAAATATTATTGTTACTGCTAGCTTTTCCGTCATTCTTAAAAACCGGTGAATATATAGAAAGCTTAATGAAGTTACTTTTTATGATTTACATTTACAATGCACGGTGTTTCCATTTTTTCTATCACAACATACAATTTTGAAAGGAGTGTTGAGTTATTTGTTTTTAACTGAAGGCCCATATATTTTGGGCGATATCGGGATTTATGTTTAAAACTAAGGCTACTTACCAGGTGGTTTGTAGAAATTTGAAATTTGAGTTTATTAAGGATAACGAAGATACTTAGGGCGCAAAAAGCGTATTTTCAAAGAAATATCCTTTGGTTTACAATGAGCGAAATCGCTATATTTTACATTTCAACTTGACCTGATATTATTTGAAAGTTGATGATCATGGAGGCGATTATTAAGATTAATTTTATTGCACCAAACATTTACATGATAGTGTACTAGCGATAATATGTAATAAGAAAAATTACAAATTATTCACTTAAAGGATTGCACGTACATAATTACGCTTTTTAATAATTTATGCTAACGCTCTTCAATAGCTTTGCACGGAAAGAAGGGGTATAAAACAGTATAACATTGGAGTACTAAGAATTCCATTCTCTGTTAAATAAATAGAAATGTCTGGTTTGTATTATATATATATATATATATATATATATCACTCTCCAATTAAATTTATTGTTGGCTCATAATTTTTTTAAATAAATTATGTGTAATACGTAGTAAGTTTCAACAGTCTCCGACCTAAAAGTTTAAAGCATGCTTTAACGGGCCTCATACAGAAATTCCCCACCCTTTGTCCTTTAACGCTGTAACTAAAACCTGATTCTCAAAGTTTAAGTAGTGCGTTAGCTAGCGTTGCTAGAAGATCTACTATTGTGTAATACTTGCAAATGTGCAAAATTGAGCATTAAATGGAGGTATAATTCTTAACAACGTTTGAATACTGTTAATAGTGACTCTTACCCTTCCTATTCCTCCGCCAAAGAATGTCAAAACAATTTGGCTAAGCAATAGAGTTCATTAGAAGTAAACCCCGGTTAGTAATGCCTACAGAAGCTGTTGTATAGAAAAGCATTAATGATGTGAAGCGGGAAGCACTGGAAGGCAGGCATCTAAAGACAAAATAGTTGGCAGAAAGATGTAGTCTTTCACAAACCGTGACATTTCGAATTGTATATGAACATTTTCGCATGAATAAGATGGTGATTCATAGAATCTTTATTGCTTTAAGTCTATTACCCTTTCTAGAAATTAAAATTAAACTTATATGATATAGTATTCCAAATTAACGGAAAAATGAAATCTGCAGCATTGGAACATTTTGAAAAGAAGACTTCGGGACATTTTTATAAAGATGTACATATATATCAATATTAATAAGGAGATAGGAGGGGGCTATTGAAAGATAAAGATAGCTTTATTAAGTTTCATTCCACTAAATAATGGTTAGGCTTGAAAGTTTTAAAACTTGTAACATCAAGTAAAAATCGTTTATTCACAATTATATAGTAATATACCGTTTTCTAGCTTATTCAAGGTTCGAAAATGAGAAATTGTTCACCGATTTACTTTCTAAGCGGTTAGAAAGTGCTTACTTGCCAACCTGCTAAGGTAATTTAATTTTCATAGCTAACTTTTGCATAAAGTAATATAGGCAAGCAACTGAACCAATTTATATATGTATACCCACACTTATTGTCAATCACGGCAAGTGTCAAAAAATTATTAAACGCTTGCAATTAAATTTATGAATAATGTCAACTTTTACAATATATTTCGAACAATTACGAATAAAATAGTATACAGACCTCCCGAGATTTTTTCTCTCAAAAGAAATGAAATATTTTCCGCCTGGATATATAATGTACTATTTCGCATAGGTTACCAACACTTAAAGTTAGAAGTTTCACATAGCAATAAAACTATTGTAAATTAGTCATCAAGTGTTCGTGTGAAATATATTTCACCCGCTTACATAGTGGATTGCGATAATAAAGTCGGCGATGCCATAATAAAGTCGGCGATAGTTATTCAGGTGTTAGCAAGTTTAATTGACATAGGTTATTACACAATTTTCAAAATGTTCACAAACCTCTTTCAAATATAAATGGTGATCGCAAAAGTATAGTGTATAACACGTTCTGAATGGATATTTCACATTCATGTGTTTAAGTCACGTGCCTAACAGTTTGTAGCTCAAACTCACACTCGTGTGAAATATTCAACTTCAGTATTAGTTATACAATATACTATAGTCGATGACCACTATGAAAAATGAATAATTTTGAAAATGTTACTATCATTGAAAGTTATACATTGGGCATAGCAACGAACTGTTGCGAAATGGTCATCACGAGGTCCTGTGAAATATATTTCACGCGCTTACGTATTAGGTTTCTATAGTAAAGTCAGCGATGTTATAATATAGTCAGCTATATTTATTTAGATGTTAGCAAGTTTAATTGATATAAATTTCAAATATAAATGCTCACCCATTGGAAAATACAGTGTATAGTACGTGCTGTAGAAATATTTCACACTCGCTCATCATTGCTGAAACTCACACTTGTTTGAAGTATCCAGCTTTCAGCACTAATTACTCTAATCTTGAAATGCTGGCATGCCTTGCTGTTATAGGTTATTAAATAAAGTTTATCAAAAAACTGAAAGGATTTTCTCTATATGGTTTCTGAATTCAAGAAATTTCACAGCACTTCAAGAGTCATAGTGCCAGCATTAGATTGTTGGAAAGTGAAGATCATATCCATATGGAGAATCTGATATGAATAGTTGAAATATTCCTATACCCTTGTCGTTTGAAATTTTACTAGCAGTTCTTTCAAAAATTTATAAGTAACCTTTTGGTGGCCACTACTATTCTATTCAACGATTAAACAAAGATCGTATTGCAAATATAAACCTTCACTACAATCACCTCCAGGAAAACATAAATTCACATACCATTATTTAGGCTAATAAACAGAAATTATTGCAGTTTGAACACACCAACAAGTACGAATCATGCAGGATGGTGCGCTAGTCCGCTTATATGTAACTAATTACTACTTTACCCTTATTGGCAAGGTTAGATACCTAAAGGTTTTACTTTTTGATCCATTCCTCTCTCATACAAAAATCTTGTGAATTTTTTCTGGGAATACTCTTTAAAAATCATCTGAACATTTCCGAAATATAGATTAGTTTCGGAAGAAAATAGTAAATTCACTTTTTATTACACATACTTCTGTTGATAGATTTTAATGATTTAGGAAATCCTTGAGCAGATGTACTAAGCTGCGAGCCATTGCTTTGAACAGTATTTTCAACTTTAAGCTGGATATTTGAAATAAGCACCAAAATGCCAATCATCTAATTGATAAAATGTTAGTGCCTAAATAACCTTTTATTGTGCCATTTAAAACTAATTCTAAATACTTTGATATTGACATAACTAAAAACTGTTCAATTTTTAATCATCGCTATTTGGATATATTTTTCTTATTTTCAACTCCAGAATAAGGCATTTAGCGGCATATTTTTGGGATACCCTGTATAATCTAAATTGTATTCACGGTAAAGTTCCTTTTTAAATGGACATGCCGTCAGAGAGCGGAAAATTAATTTCGCCAATATTAATAAATCACATGTAAAGTTTAATGATACGCACAATTGTAACGTAGTAATTTAGTATACCGTGAAATTATTTTCTAAATTTATAACTACGAAGTCTAATAAAGAAGTTATGGCTAGTGTAGGATGACAAATTATTTCATTATTTCATTCGAATATATTCATTAAATGACGTTTTCTCGTGGTAATTCTCTGTAATTATTTTTACAATAAATTGGTTTAAAGTATAAATCAAGTACATAGGTTGTGTAAAAGCGAAATAGTAATTGTATTATAGGCACTTATAAAATCGTACAAGTATGATTTCATTTATAAAAGGGTTTTTCTATATATGCATATATTTTTCCTATACAAAATGTTTAATATCTTATGGCAAGAGAGTCGGAAGCTGCTTCTGGTTAATTTTTAAAATTAAATTAAATTAATCATAGCCTTAGTTTGTAATTTAGTTAAATTTGCAAACAAACCACAATAACGCTTTTCAACTACATTATTTACGTATATATAACAGCGCAGCTGAATGTTAAAAATGCATTGAAATGTGAGCATTCATCACTTGTTTATAATTAAATTTCTATGAACTTGTTTTTGTGGTACGTCTGTTAAAATAATTCATATATAATTAACTATTAAGGCATTCCGAAGTTATGTATATTAATAATTAGTTACTAAATTACAAAACATTCTAAACAAAATTTAAAATGTGATTAAGCTTTAATGTTTAACATAAATTTCTTCCGAATGGAAGAAAATTAGTGTTGGTGGTCTCTAAGCGTTTGCTTTTAATATGCGTTTTGTGTTGATACAAAAAGGCCCCTGAACATTAAATAATATATAAGCTAACAAATTTAGTGTATTTTGGAAGAGTAATATCCTCTATGTACTCCACAATTAAGCAAATAAACATCCCCGAAGACACAGGTTCATTGTTTCAACAGTAGCAGCAGGTGAATAGAACGCGGAAAGGGTTAATATCTGCAACTTAGCGAAGACGGAGGTAAATCAACTCCGATTATTAGTTTTTGAGTTAGGGGAAGAAGGAGTGTGCGTAACGTAATAAATAGTTTACTTAAAGACTTTATTCAATAAACACCTCACGAAGTTTTAAGCAATTATTAAAAGAACGTAGAGGACTATAAATGAAACCCAATTTTTTAAGACGAAATTCTTAAATTGTCACAGATACGACCTAGTTCGTGAGAAAAATGAAATAGAATCTTTCTGAATGCTAATTTATGTAAGGAAAACTTGTTATCGTAAAAATAAAAAAGGGTTCGTAAAATGAATAACTGAAATAACTTCAACATCGAGCACGAATATGTATAATAAAACGTCTCACAGTTATTGTTTAAAAAAGTCATTTTACTACTATCTCAAATTGAAATAAATAAAACTCCTTTTACTTAATAAGAATTTTTGCTGCGAAAATACTTAAATATAAATGCTTTTATTAAAGTTTTTTCTTTCCGTTAAAATTGAGATTCCACGAATGACTACGATACTTCTGCTTGATACTGTTCGCTAACTTTGTTTAGAAAGTCTGGGAAATTTCTCATATTTGATATCTGCATTTTTAATTTAAGTAAGTGAAATTTTATATTAAATGAAATAGATACCATTAAAAGTAATAAACTACAAATATTAGCACTTAAAAGGTTAAAAAAGTTGTTCAGAATTAAGTAGCGTATACAAATTACTTACATTTAGTGCCATATATGAATTCTAAACCATTTTTAGAAATTTGCATATATAGGGAGGGGATACGTTAGATAATTTATTAAGTTATGATGAAGAGTTTGTGCAGTACATTTTGTGAAACACTACTTCTCATCCTAAATATAATACATCATTTTTCTATAAAAGTTTTATTGATCCATCCTAAGTGAGAAGATAATTGTTAGCATTGCACCTGTTTGGCGAATTTTCACAAAAATATTTAATTTGTAAATTATGTTTAAAGAATTTTACATAAATCAAGTTGCTTTAAATTTTCCGCACACAAAATTCTAAGCTTTATAGCACACTTCTATGCTTAATCCGTATATCAGAAGTTCTTCCAGTGTATCTTTAAATAAATGTCACAAAAGTTGTGTAGTTAATATAGACAAGGTATATGATTTTTTCTTATTATACATAATGGGAAGACAGGATAAAAAATAAATTTTATGTTAGACACAAATACTACGTTAGTCGAGTTTCGTATGCTTCTAATCGCTTGTCATTATTTGTCAAATATTAAAATTTCTACTGTAAAATTATATTTATAATTTCAACCCAAATTCATTAATACCTATTTTAAATAAACATCTTCAATAAACAGTTAACCGATTTGTGATAAGTAATCATGGTGACAATAATTTAGGATATCTTGTGTTCATCGTTTGCCATTTATGGTCGCAAACTTATGTAAAACAATTATTCTATGGAATTTGTCACTAATTTAATTAGAGAATATTACACATCAGTTCATACTGATGGAAATTGTGACATTAGTTCAAAGATGCGCGGAAAAGCTTTACATCCAATTCATATAAAATAAAATTTTGAAGCACGTCATAAATTGTATATATCATGTCTTCATTGTTTAACATTACTAAATATACTTCAGATAAATACAACAATCAATTTAACCGTACTGTTTGTAAACAACAAGCATTGACATTTTAATTACAGTTCAATAGGAATTTAAATAAATTATGCTTTTATACATAATCAATATGGGGGCGAATTTTTATGTAGTTGGCCTACCTATGATTGTTCGAAGAAAATCTTTTACCTCTTAGGGGCTTTTTTAAAATTTTAAACAAAAGGAAGTCATAAGGTGCTAACTTTGGACTACGTTGGATTTTGAAACTTAATGAATTCAGGTTCATAGATAATGCGTTGAACTTCTCATCCCTCATGCACCCTGCAGTTGTCATGCAAAAGAAATTCTTTCACTCCCCAAGGATGCTGTAGTGTTTCTTGTATGGCTGCCTTCGAATTTTGAATCGTTTATCCATAAACCTCATCATTAATTGTAGCATCTCTTTGCTTGTATTCAACGAGCAAAGCGCATATATCCCAAAACACAGTTGCCACCAATCTTCCACCGGAATATTATGTTTTGGCCTTTTTAGGTGGTGAAGAACGCTGTGAACGCACTTCATTACTTTTTGCTTTCTGGCATGATAGGCCCAAATCTCGTGATTAGTAACAATTCGCCTTGCAGAGTAACTAAACTCCTTCACAAGTTTCTTTTCTCGTAGGGTTTTGCTTTGATGTAAGCGATCTGGGAAACTAACACGCGGGAACTTTTTTCATGCCAAAATCATAATGTAAAGTTTTTAATGCAGTAGTATCGGATACGCTAATAGCCGTAGTAATGACGAGCAATTTCATTTGTCGATTGGACAACACTAAACCTTCAACTTTTCAGCAGACCTCCTTTCCTCAATAGGTCATCCTGATTTTGAATCATCCCGTATCGATTCTTTGCTACATTTAAACTGTTTAACTCAAAATTTCACTTAGTAAAATGGGGATCCTTCATTTCCATAAACAGTAATCGTACTGTAATAAAAATTAGAAATGGAAATTTTTAGAATGATCGAGAATGTTTTCTTTGTAATAAAATGGATGATGTAATCCGCAAATGACTCATTGTAGTAATTTATGGCTG
>JAHWXV010132686.1:0-12344 GCA_024586415.1 Phrixothrix hirtus | reverse complement strand
TATTGTAAATACAGTCGCACCAAATAATGCTTAACCTAAAATGTTTAAAGCGAACGTGCCTTGTCAAAGAGTAGTTCACAAATGATGTCCCGAGATTTTAGCACATACTTTTAACAACTAAATTGCTTTTGATAGTTACAATGTACATTTTTGCAAATCATTCTGAGACATTTGTTTTGTTAACCATAAGTGACTCTGATAAGATGAGTTCTTTTACACACGTTAGAAAGTGTCAAAATACAAAGTCATAGATTCTAAAATCCTTGCTATTTTTCTATTGCCAAGACCCTAGGCATTACTCATATACGCACTAAATCAAGTTCGCTGTGCACTATCAGCCAATGACGTTATAAACAAATCAAGTTATGTTAGGATAAAATGTTGTAAGCTTGTCAATAATATTTCATTCTCATGATTTATAAAGTGTTCTGGCAATAATTTATTGTTGGTTACGGGTTTTGTTACTTGGAAATTTTAAACGATAGGTATGTATAGCTGTTTATATAAATTACAATATCATTTTCTAAGTTTATGTTTCTTAAATCTTTTATATAAATTCTATGCTCAGCGATATGTTATTTACGAATGATTTCAAAATAAAAACATCTTGAAAAAATCAGATTCGCCTAGATTCGATTTAAACTTTATTTCAGTATAATTGGCTGTCTCTTGGCTTCTCCTGATAGAAACTTTGACTGCTGAAAGGTGCCGAATAATAAGATATAGCCTTGTTTTAGGTGTCATGTTTATCCCAAAAAGAGAGCTTGGTGCAATGAAAAAGACATCAACAGAAAAAATTCTACCGTTTTGTCTTGCGTTTTAGAGAAACTAAGACTAAGTGATTGTGAAGACAATGATTTGAATCTCATTGAGGCAGAAAAGTTAGTTAAAGGCTTGGCAAGTGAGCTAAGTGCCAAATGGAAGGATTGCCACCGCACGTTAAAATCATTTGAGCTCCGATACCAACAATGGTTAGATGAAGATATTGCTTTTACTGTCGAGGATACTTCGTCACCTTCAGGGAAGAATGGCAGACCGCCTAAAGGTTTTGCAGAGGCTAGATCCCAGTGTAAAAGATAGAAAATTGCACCGTTCTTGAAGAATTATAGTACAGAACAATTGTCATTTCCCGCTAGTACACGTCTTAGAAAATCTGGTCTCAGAGCTGCTACTAAAATAGTTCAAACAGTATCCGAGAATTCTCCTCAAAGGGCAACACGAGTACAAAAATTAATAACTTCCTCCAGTGTGTTTCCTACTAAATTCATACCTGAAGAGGCGTTTGCTTTGTACATGGACGGACGTTTCACAAAAAATTCATATATTTTAATGCAACCGGGTGCCAAACAATGCAACGCCAATATATATCCGTCTTACAACGTTCTTAAAATGGCAAAAAAGGAGTGCTATCCGAAAGAGGAGTTTATATCCATATCAGATATATGTGGCGAAGTTAAGTTGCAAGTCTTAGTAGATCATACATCTACCAAGCTTGTGATTAGTCAAAAAAATGTGACAGAATAAAATTTATCGCATTTAAAAGAAGGTGTTACTCTTATGTACAAGTGGAGTTGTGATGGGCGTGCGGGGCATTCCACGTACAAACAGAAGTTTTCTGGAGAAGGACGTAATTCTCGTACAGATTCGTTTTCATTCGCTGTATGTGTTGTTCCGTTACGCTTACAAACAATTAATCATGTAATCCTCTGGAGCAACCCTCGTCCATCATCGACAAGATTCTACAGACCAATTAAGCTTACTTTTGAAAACGAAACCAACGAATACTCTAAAAGAGAAATTGAAATTGTAGAAAATCAAATAAGGTACATTAAATCTACGAGTGTTTCTCTTGGTAATCAAGAAATTAGTATTAATCATTATTTTAAGTTAACCATGATAGACGGTAAGATATTTGGGGTAATAACCAATTCATCTTCACAAACATGTGGTATCTGTGGAGTACCTTCAAAAGTCATGAACAACTTGAATGAACTTTGGAAGCGTGTTCCAAAGGCGCAAAATTTGGAGTTTGGAGGCTCCACTTTACATGCCTCATCAGGTGTTTCGAAGCCTTACTTCATATATCTCACCGTCTCAACATAAAGATATGGCAGATCCGAGATAGTGCAGAGAAGGCAGCAGTTAATGATCGTAAAGAACTTGTAAGAGAAAAATTAAGAAACCAAATGGGCTTACCTATTAATATTCCAAAATCGGGCTTTGGTTCCACAAACGATGGTAATACTGCTAGACGCTTTTTTTCAGAAGTCTGCTCTCGGGGCCTCTCTAACTAGTATTGATGAGCAACTGATAGATTGTATGTAATATTACGAACAATGTCTTGTGGTTACGCAGTAAATGTGGATGCCTTTAAAGAGTGCGCAAGGCAGACTGCTGAAAAATATGTGGAGCTGTATGGGAGGTACTATATGCCCTTGAGCATGCGTAGAATACTCATTCATGGAGCACACATTATTAAAACAGCAATCCTTCAATTGAAATGTTTTCTGAAGAGGCTTTCGAATTGAGAAACAAAGACTTTAAAAAATACAGGGAATATAATACCAGAAGGTTTTCTCATGAAAAAAACAATGACAGATTTATTCAATTCTATGCTATTCTCTTCAGACCCACTAATATCAAGCTTGTCTAAGTCAAATTCTTTTATTCGCTCCTATCAAGAATCGTTTGACAAAAATGTTCTGAAACTATTGTCAGATCCTGCACTTCCCGTTTTATCATCTTCGATAAATACATCTGATGAGTCCAATATCGGTCATTCAAATGAAGCCGATTTGGAAGACTCCGATATTGACTAAAACATTGTAGAATAAAGTTTATATCTTAGAAAATTAGATGTTTGTCATTTATATGTTATTTAGTTTCATTTTAGTTACAGGTACTTCATGTTTTTTTTACAATATATACATAAATAAATTATGTTCAACATGAAATCATAAAGTTATTTTGTTCTTCAAAACCTAAATATATATTAAAACCTTCTAAAAAGCAAGAAATTTGTTTTGTTTTAATTTTTATTGGCTAGAATCTACATTTAACCCACTGTGCGTCGTGTTGAAATAGTATAGCCAATGTTGAGTGGGTTGTTATTCTTCTCTTACACATCAGTATTATGGGAAAAAACGTACATCGGGAATTTATTTGAATAATAGATTCGGGTATATCTTACATATAAACTCAATTATATAAATAATGGGAAACAAAATTAAAAATTTCAAAATGTTAGATTCTACTACAGCAATAAATTAAAAAAGTGTTTTTATTGCGTTCGAAATAATCTTCTAGGGTGACGTATTCACTGCTTATCGCAGTATTGACAGTTGGTTTCAACTTTTCCAGGCAAACAGCTTAAACCAACCTTTTTAATATAGGCTGCTTTGGTGGAAATCTGAAAATTTTTTTATCTACGGGGGAGTTACTACACTCAAGTATTAGTTAGACAAGTTTGTTTTTATTATGTCAACTCTTTCAATTTCAGAACTAAGGATAAATAGTTAGTTTAGTTAAGTATCGTAATTCTGGGCTACCTTTAACAAAAGTGGTTAATATTTTGTTATTAATTACGGTAGTTTTTAAATAATGAAATTTGGAGGTCCCCTGTTACAGTTTCTATTAGTAAGTAATTGTTCATCTTAATGTGCCTTTACTGCCTGTATAAATTATGTTATTTTTATTATACCAATTTAGTTAAAAACAAGTGATTTTATTATTTCAGGATTATTTTAGCAATAAAGCATAATAGTAGTTTTGTTACAGGAAAATATTAGACTTAAGTAGGGAAAAACATTTACAAATTGTAAGTCTAACGGAACTGTATTAGGAGAGCTTCTCCAGTGGCTTACGGTAAATTTGTTTCGTAAGTATCTCAGAGTAAAAGCATTGCATTACGGTTAAAATTAGATTCCTTAACATTTAGTTGCATAAAGAACTTCCGCAAAGACAACCAGGTCAGGTGGTGCCCAAAAGTAACGCCTTGTTCCCCGATTTTTGACTCTCGTAAGCCGTCCTGAATTTTTGGCCCAATTATTACGAACAAACACTGTAAAACCCCCCTATCCTTCACTGTGGCTGCCGGAGCTACGAGTTAATTTAGAGTAAATGGTATTTTTAACAACCTTTAGGGACCCAAAGAGCTTCCGGCCTGTTATAATCTTCATTTTTGTTTAGCAAATCTGCCGATTTCTGTCCTTTTAACAATCTAGTCTAAAGTGCTATTTCAATAAGTTAATTTACATAAATGGTTAATACTTTGTTTGTGTCTAGGAATTTTTATACATACAATTTTATTTATTCTTAGATACGTTGGGGCGAATTACTATTTTTATTTTAATGTGGCATCAACAGCCGTATCTACTAAATCAGATTATATTTCCGTACTTAAGGGCTTTGTTTTGACCGTAAAAGACAAGAATGTATTCGGATGCCATGGTGTTTGGACATCTTCATAATGTTATTTTAAGAACTAAATTGACGTAGGATTGCGAATATTCGAAACACAATCATCGACCAATTTTTTTGCAAGCTTAGATAGATTAAAAAACTCTAACCTAGTAAAGCCACACTTTTAAACAGTAAGATAGGTCAAAGGTTTGTTCTATTTCATGGTAGATTTCTCTTCTGCCACGTATAACCAGTACCTATAGAAGATTATTCGCCATTCACTACCTGGTAGAGTACGATCTCGGCCTTACACCACCTATAAATCTCTTTGCAGGCTATGTGCATTGAAAACACTAATAAACTACTGGAAGACTGACACAAAGTGAAGTACGCAGTATCCTGAATATTCCTTATTACCCATATAGAACAAAGTAATTGCATAGAGTGTAAATATTATCGGAGCTCCGAACATAAAGGTTTTGAATATTTGTATATGCATATTAATTCTGTTAATTAATTGAACTCGGCTTATCTTCGAACAGAGGCTACCCAGATATCTACGTAAGTGATATAAGTCAAAAATGTCGTCAATCATTCTCTGAAAATAGTTTGAATATTTACTTAAATTTCATTCCTTAGCCATTTGTGAAAATTCTTGTTTAAGTAAATTTAATTTAGTATATAATGTTTTAAACAATTGCATTAATTTAATTATTTACTTCTATTATTATTTACAGTGTATCTAATTTTCTTTTTAACTATATCAAGAGCGCAAATACCTAAGCTGCCGTAAGTTGCCTAAGCGATAAAATTATATAGTAATGCACCCGTCCACGTAAAAGTTGTTTAGTTCCATGATTTTGACGATTTGGCTTAATTCTTTATGTCCAGCAGCGCTGTCTTTTTTTAGCTTAATATTTGACTTTTAGGCTGAAGCACACCGAATATAAAGGAAGTGATGCCATGCCTATGAAGGACGATAAAGATCCAATTTTTATGCGTTATAAGAACGTTACCTAATATTATTCTAAAGGACTAGATAAGATATATTTGTTCGTCGTTAATTTGGAATATAGACAAAGCATGCTAATGAAATGATTTAAGCGGTAGAGAGTAGATAATCGAAATGGTAGAACAATCTGCAGGTATTAGAAAGCACAACAACCGAATGTTAGTGATTTTAATTGAAAATTTAATCAATGAGTTTCGAAACTTTCCTGTAATATTAAATAAGTTAGTTCGGGGTTTATTTTCAAACATTTTGGGTTAGGTCGATTATGTAGTTTATAGCATCTGCTTTGATATATTATCGAATCAGCTATTCAAAATCCTATTTTTTGTCACCATTGATGTTTTTCAATTGTTTTCCTTTGGATATTTTCTGCTGATACCTAAAGAAATACACATCGATATGATTTTTAAAATTCACGCGAACTACACGTATCTAGATTTTTAATTAAACATTGATAAACTTAATTTAATTTCATTATCGACCCTTCGTAGTTCAGCGGTATTTACATCTATATTTGAATTTCAAATTTCTATTATTTGAAAAGCTGTTCTATCCCCTAGGATTGAAGTCCCTGTTAAGTGATAATTGAGAAACAATTGTGTGCTACTTTTTACACTTTGAGAGTAAATTATTGAATCGCTTTTAATGCTAGGATATCCAATTACGTAAAAGCAGCTTTTAAAACTTCACTTCCTGGTTAAAATCGCTGCAGTCATCAATGCGAGAAACGCCGGTTTCCCTAATGCTTCTGCAATTTGCTTTGATTTTGACATAGTTTTCAACATCTAAGCCTTCCTTATAAAAGCTGATGATTTAATGAGGTCAATAATTAAGAGCATTTACTGGCGCAGCGTTGATTATTTGAATAGTTTTAAAAAATCGACAAGAACTTTAAGATATAGGCTCATCAGTTTAAAATTATTAATACGTTAATTATGCGTATTAGATTCCAAGTCTTTTATTGTTATTTTTATTTACATCTGCTATGTCTTGAAACAAATCTGAAGAGCATTTTCGTTAATCGTTAATCAATAATAATAAATCTTGTTTGTCATCAAGCTTTACTATCATTTTCTAGGTCATGATTTATAATACCCTTATGAATGAAAGTCAGCTAATATCATATAATTTGGATTGAAACCTTTCCAATTCAAAATCCAAATTATTTGTCGAACTAAAGTGATAGTATTACAGTTTTCTTCAATCTAAGTTCAGAGCTTTAAACCTACATCTTCCCTTGTAGGCGTACAAATTATGGTAGCGGCTTATAGAATTTCGGTATGTACCCCACCTGGTTTATAAATGATGTAAAGTGACGCGAAAACATAAACATCAAGCACAAAGAGTTCTAAGCGAAGCATGTAATCCATAGGTTTAATACGAATGTTTAAATTAAAATTCTAATTCTAATATAACTAAATTTACACATTCAGAGAGTACTTTTAAACGACATGTCGAGATCGTATTTATTTGGATTCGTAATCGACGGATCCAAAAAATTAAAATTAACGACTATTAATTTGAAAACTAAGACGAAAGGAACGAAATCATAACAAATTAGAATACGAGGTAAAGGGGCAAATGTTTGCTTTAAAAAAACGTAGAATATCCCAAATAAAGATTGCTGTACGTCATCTGATTTGAATCAGACCGGTATTTATGCAGCCATCCCATTTTATAAACTCTTATTGTTTATTTTTCGATTAATTAAGATAATAATAATCGCTGGTCCTTCGAAAATTAATATATCATTACTTTAGCGCGCCCATCGCTTGGTCCTTCATGCCGTATAATTTATAGTGAAAATTAAAACTACATATGCTGTCTGCAAATTTGTTTTCAAAGCGCAAAAATTTCATAAATTTTATCGTCTTGGAGATCTATTTCAAATCTTTTTGATAAAAATATATTCCTTATATTTTAAAAGAACTGCATATCTTGCCATATGTTGCAATAGCATGTGTCGCCACAGCGAACCTTGGTAATTGTATCAAATAAAACTCTAGGATTCCTTCTTTTCGTTCTTAGAAAATTATTTTGTAGCATTTTACGTATTTTAGAATTGAACGGTCCGCATTCTATAGTTACACATTTTAACATTTTAATGAATGCAAAACAAATTGAAATTCCTTTTTACAGGGTGTATTCAACACATTGTCGTTCATGTCCATTAGATAAAATAAATTAGCGTTATTTTATGTGTATAAATGTTCTCGTATAGGGCGTACCCAAAAAGCTTTCGGTGCGTCATTTGCGCACAATGTTTTCTCATTATTCTAAAAATCTTATTTCGACTTTTCTTTAAAAGTACATAAGTAAGTACTGAAATCTCGGTTAGAATTTTGATTAACATTTTTTGTTCAAAGTTGAATAAATTCAATTTACTTATCATTTGTCGATTAAAATAAATGCTATTAATGGGAAAGCCAATTCTTTCACACTTTTACCGTTCAGTTTTGTTATATCAAACTCTTTTTGAATAGATTCAATCGAATATTGAAACAAGTGCTTCGAATAAATTAACGACCTTAAAGTTACAATTGGCTAATGAATACAAATCTGATGGGACAAAAGCTAGAAAATATGAAGACATTACCTAAAAGGCTCAGTAAAATTGATCTTTAGTGCTTGCTCTATTTATCTATTAGCTCAGACATCGAACTCGCTTTAAGCACTTCCGCTCCTCAAAATGAAATAAAGTCAAATATTGTTTCTAATAGTGCATAGCCTATCGCTATAACCTCTCGTATCGTATTTATCAAGCTTGAATACCTGTCTTCAAGGGAGATTTCGCCAAATTCGCTGGCTATCTCGCAAAATGTACATCAATTCATCATACTTCAAATTTGGAACGTTACCAAGATCTAAACACGTCGCTCGGTGACGAACCCTTAACTGTAATTCACCATCTCGAACGCTCAGAAGAAAACTACCTTGCTTCCTTAAACACACTACCGCAATAAAAAAGGTTACTAGCTTTTCATTGCGAAAAGCTGATAAACATTTCATTAATTGACAGTAGAAGCACTAACTCATTAAAAGTTATCCAAAATGTCGATACTTACAAAGCTTTCCTCATAACCTTTGTACTGACAAAATTTAACAAAACACTTTCTTCTCGCTTTAAAAATCAAACGTCATGAAATAAATTTCCACAATTGAGAGCAATTAGCCCTTTGTGAATCTTAAGCTATTCAAAACGAAAATGTTCAGACATATTCAACGATGTCGGAGTCCAAATTGAGTATCAAACTCGATATCATGTTCTTGAACCATTTTGTTCCCAAAACCACATCTCGCTCATTGCCAGATACCTCTTTAATGACAAACTACTCGAAAAATGCACCATCTTGTGTGTTTTGCAGCAAATCTGGTCAAAATGTGTCAAAAAGAATGTTTTGAGAGGTTTGTCTGGAGATGACGCCACATTATATATATTAGAATGATTGATCCTGTGGAGCGGTTTGAATCCTGCGAGTCATTTATTTTATGTCACATGGAAATACTATCGGGTATTTGTGAAAACGAAGTATCACATCGAGTATCGACGGCTGAAGTTCAAGTTAAGCGCACAGTAAATTATTCAAGACGAATTTGCACTGGTATTAAAAACAAAGCGCAGTTTTGCGTTGTCGCCATAAGTTTTACCACCCCATGATGTGAGATGATGTATTTAGCGTTTGACATTGTCTGACAGCGGCTTCATGTGATCTAAGTCTAAGTACTCCTTTATGAAGGCAAACAATGGAATCGAGAATATATTTGTTGCTGTATGACCAAGGCGCCCTCAGGGAAGTAGCTGGTTTCAGCAGCTTGCTTTTCTGGGAGTTGCAACCCCGCATACCCGATGTAAAACGTCGACTCATGAGATTCCATTATAAGCATCGGAGGCCCATAGGGGGCCATCCGACAAGCTTGAAAAATATGGCACCGGCCGTGGTCACCATGCCTCTGAACTGGACCATGGTATGTCCCCCAATGGTAAGCGCGGAAGCCTGAAATGACTCATTCAGAGCTGGTTAACAAGGTTGTCTGTGGTAAGCCGGCATATGTCTGACACCACTCTGGAGGAGACAGAGGCCGAGAGCGGCAGTCCTGGTGAGTACCATTAAAGACGTCGCGGAATTGGTGGCAAACTCGTTGACCTAACCGTTGCTTGGCACCCGTAGCTGTATTTGTAAGCTCCGGCCGCTCGAGTTGTAAAACCCGGCAGGAGTTGTGGAGAGGACTAGGTGTTTGTGAGAGGGGGTTGGCAGGGCGCCCGATTGGGGATGTAGGCGTTCCTTCTGATCTGAAGCCTTCTGCCGACTCATGCAGGGCTACAGGGCGCCCAGAGCCTGACTCTTTGGAAGAGGCGGCATATGGACAAGCTTTAGGCCAAAATGAGTACATAGCGGTCGACCTCAAGTCCCTCGTTGTGTCTTGCACGGCAGGTGCCGACTTTGGCGTTGGACTCGAGGAGACATTGGTTTCAACGTAGGTGGCGAGTACACGACGATGTGCTAGGAGGTCATTCAGTTATCCATAAAAGCGGCCACTGTTCCATAGAGTCTTAAGCAAACGCCTGTATAACCGAGGTATTTGGTTTATTAAAAATGCACCTTCAATCTTATTTATTTTGCCTTGAACTTTAGTTAATGATGAAAACATTCAACTTGTATTGGTTTAGATTCACCACTAAATAGTTTTCACAAAGGCAATTCATTTCTGCTTGGTTTCAGCCTATAATTTCGACCGTTATAAGTCATCTCACAATTAGTTTACATTTCTGCATTGTTAAAAACAAAATTCTTACAAACTCGAATTAGGAGATTTGCGGTATCATTTTCTTATATTTTTCCCATTCTATAACAAAGAAGAGATATATTAAAAATTATACAGAGTGCATACCATGCATGACTATGGTTAGGACAAAAGCATAAGGCAAAACTTTTGTTTTTAAAATTGCATCAGCAATATGTATGTGGCATATAAAACCGGACTGGCTTGACAAATCTGACATTTTAGGCGACATCGTCTTCTAAATAGACCCTCCACAAAGTCTTCTGTGTTAAGCTGGTCAACCATCACCTGTAATTCACCCTCAGTGACTTTTAGTCTCAAAACATCGCTTTTTGAGTTTTATATTTGCGATTAACAAGGTCATATGGAATTAACTCTCGTGAGCAGTGAGGGTGTGTAGCGACAGATGCGGCGTTGGATGTTGATCGTAAAGAACACCGATGCATTCTTGTGGAGAAGAAGTTAGTTCTGTGTGCACCACAATGCCTTAAACAAAAGCCTTAAACAGCATTACTCGTCTGTCCGATGTAACAAACTCGCCCATCATATGAAAAAACTATTAACCTTAATTTTTTTTGTGCTTCTGACCAGCACCTACCTAGGGTGTGGTGCTTTTGCAATTTGGGGTCATATACCAAGTCTTACAAAGATTGGGCCACTTTTGGCCTGTCGAGGAAAGTTTTAACACATGCTGACCTGATACTTCTTCTGATCGACCTTTAGCAACTGGGTAACAAATTTGGCCGCAATGCGAAGCATGCTGAAATTGTTCTAAATAATGTTCCAGTCATACCACAAACTCTTTTGATTTTCATAAATAATTCTTTAAATTTCAGCGACATCTTCGGTTGTTGTCCTGGTACAGTACTGGTTTCTTATCGTCCTCAAATGATGTTCGACTGTTTTAAAACCTAAATACCACTCATAAAATTGGACTAGACTCATGGTTTCGTCACCGTGCATATGGCGAAGTAATATAAGTCTCAAACACTATTTTATCTAGTTTTAAACAAAATAGGATATTTGCCTGCTGTGCTGATCGAATATTACATTCATTTTCAGAGAGTCCAAAACACGTGTTAACAATTGTTGGCAAAACAGATATCGATGTACCCAATTACAAGGCTAGACCAACTGATAGCAGAAGTATTAACCTAGATTCCCAACCATTCACTTTATATTGATTATACCACGTATATGTTGACTTAAATGTCGGGAAGGAATTTCTGGAGGACCAATTGCCGGAGTCAAATAGTCATTGAAGTCAGATTTTCTAAGAACAAGAAAAGGTTTCGAGCAAATTTGTTGCATTGTTCGCCGTGAATTGCTTTTAAGATTTTTTGTCTGCTAGTTTAACTTAACGTGTTTGAACTTTATTACAAAGCTTAGAGTAAGATACACTGCAAACTTATAGCCAGGATTTCGAATGAAATCGGGTTATTGGTTTGCGCGAAGGTAGCTCCCCATTCAGAAAAACCGTAAACTGCTCAAACAGGAATCATTCTACGATAACTACAGCTTGTGGAGGGTGGTTTAGAAAAGGTTATCGACGCCACTGAAGAGACGCTGGAGCGCAAAGAAGAACAACCGAACACCAGGACCGTCGTCTTACACGGCTGGCTGTTAGAGACCATTTTTCTACAACGAAGTCTATTGTTGGCTAATGGTTTCAACGTTATGCCATTCAACAATCTTCGTACTGTTTATTATCCAATTCGATTATTGATTTGTTGTCCTATTAACCACATTTATTGCTTCCCCTTACGGCTTTACTTCGGTAAAAGGGTGCAATCGAGTACAGAGAGGGACTTCAGTGAAATATGGAGTGACACCAAGTCGTCTTTAGTGATACATTTAGAAGGTTAAACAAAGATGTGAAGCAAGACACAACATCAAATGTTTAGGTGAAAGACATGTACACTGCATTGTGAATGCTATTACTTGTAGCGGTGGATCTTGTCGATGTCATCAATTAAATACAATTTATGATCAGCAATATATCTACGAATTGTTATAAAATAAATGTATATAAAATTTCATAAATACAACTAAAGTAGTTTTAAACTTAAATAGTTAGAAATATAATTTTAAGATTTAGGATAAGTAAAAATTTAATACGACAAGCAGTAAGCTAAACAGACAGGTCTTC
>JAHWXV010132671.1:0-11534 GCA_024586415.1 Phrixothrix hirtus | reverse complement strand
TTTGACTAGTTTCTAAAGTAATAGTAATTACCTATGCTTTTGAAGAATTTTCAAGCCTAGATGATTAGGCAACACACAATTCACCTTAACATGAAGGTCAGTTCCAATGTTATAATGATTTTTAATTAATTATATGTTCAATTTATAGATGCATTAGAGGCTATTGTTGTGTCTGACATAAGTGTAGGACCTGTAGATTATGCTGTTGCAAGCTCAATCCTAAAAGTAAGTGCCAAGTTACAATATTCTATGAACAAAAATTTTACTAGGTACGAGAATTGTGTGATCTTTCTTCGCACGGAAAGGTAAAAGCTGGCCTCAAAAGTTGTTGGTCGCCTGGCCGTGGCTTACATTGAGTTTTCGCCCATATGCGTTGGCATTTCGCTTACGCCTTTCGCAGGTCAACAATAAGGAAGTAAGAGAACGATGTAAAAGGGCACCTTAGTTTTTATTCGTCAAATTATCGGATTCTCTGATTTCCAAATACCAAAATCGTCTTCCGTGGTTGACTTATGGATTCCTGCGTCCGCAGAAGAACATTGTACATGCAAAAAAAGCAGCAACCGGAGTGGAAAGAGGCAGGTCAATCCCCAGAGATACGCTATTCCATTTTTTAGGTCTGATCTTCCGCCATACTACATTATGCAGAGTCTCCAAACACAGTCAAACACTTCAAATAAAGAACCACACACACGATCGTTTTTTGCACAACTACGCAACGAATTTATACCAATTGTAAATGTAGCCGAAACCCACCAGACGGGAAAAATTAAATTTAATTGTCACGTTTATATTTAATTATCCAATTCCAAATCGTCACGGAGCGTATTAAAACCGTGTCTCTCATGTTTTTAATCCGACAGGAAACTTATTTATTTATTTCTTGTTGTCCTTTCAACAACGCTGTTTCTGAGAACAGATGGCGGTGAATTTAAAGCAAAAGACTTTGTTCATTTGGCATGGAACGCCAACAAAGCCTGACACCGTAGGCAAAATAGGCAAATAGAAATCAATTAAAATACCAAACAGGCAAACCAGGTTCTTGCCGTCGTCAATAAAAAAACAAGCACACCATACCGTGAGGAGGTAGAGGGTGTGGGAAGTTTAAGGCGGTTCAAACCACACAGGACAGCAACACTATAGCGTGTTCTAAGAGTAGTGGGGAAGGTAGTTGAGGGTGCACCTTGCAAGAACAGGGACGGTACGAGATGAGGAGTGAAGCACCGATAAGAATCGAGCAGGGGGATTTCCCCAAAATCGATGAGTTATCATGTTATGAGGGAGCACGCGCTTCTAAACCAACCACCAACACCACAGGGCGGAGGTGTGGAAGTCCACTTAACCAAGTTGCCCAATCCTTTTGTCCCTAAATGAAACAGCTGAGCGCACGGTCACATGTCCAGTGCTCCACAACGATCGTACAACCGATGCAGAAGCCTGCATGTTCCCGGACTTACTTAGAGGAGAACATGCGCCGCGACCTGTGGTAGGTAAAGCCCGCCGAAAGGAAAGAGGAGCATCAAATTCTTGAAGTTGAAAATAACCTCCAGTTTTCTCCTAAGGACAACTTTCGTCCACGGAACTTACCAGGTACCGAAGACCAAGCCTGGCAAGCGATTATTACTGATTCACGTGAATCTGAAGAAGTTATAAGGCAGGAACGGAATAACAGGAAAGGGTAAGAGGGGAAAGGAAGAAATAGGGAAGGGGGGAACAGTCATACATCGCTCGCACAGTTCAAGTTAGTCCCGTTGAAGACAGCATCGTTAGTCAGTCCGATGTAGGGCCTGCCTTCATATCCTTGGCGTGCCATACGCCTTTCGACGTTCTTGAAGGATCAGCTAGCTCGAAACCTTTCTTCTAATCAAGAAGGGACTGATAAATTTCGGTGCTAACTTAGATGTCATAAAGCGTGAAGCATGAAATTTTGTCGCCACACAGAATCACCTACTTCGAACGTAGGGAGACGACGCCGCAAATTATGCTGTCTTTTATTCCTCTCGGAAGTTATCTTGAAGCGCTCTACGATATCATCATGCAACTTCGCCAGAGCTGGAGGTATACGGCTAATGTCTACAGCGCTCGATGATGGAGTATCACCTTGGTCTACAGAGAGATCTTCAGAACGAGTATTACCCCCAAAATCTTACTTCTACTGAAATTTACGAAATACGGAGATACTTCAAGAACTTAATGCTATGCTGAACGAATAGCACACACAATTTTCTGTAAATATTTGTCTTAAGTTCGTTGATTCTCCTGAATATATGAAGCTATCCTGGTCTTAAATACGCGATTCACCCTCTCATTGGTATTCGCTTGTGCATGATAGTAAGCATTAAACCTAATTCTCGTACCATACGATGAAGTCATTCGGCTAAACTCCTTACCACAAAACTGTATACTATTATCCCACAGGATAAACTGAGAAACTCCAAACATTAAAAAAAACGTCATTAGCGGGTCGAAGCGGAAGTAGTAATGGAAACTTCTTAAAATAGTCTACCACAATCAAGATATATGAATATTCTTGTGCTGAAAGCAGTAAAGGTCGAACTATATCGATAGCGATAATTTGTCATGGTAAGTAGACACTCAGCTGACTTGCCATAAGACGTAACGGTGGTTTCTGCTCTGGCTTTTGAGCCGCATACACAGAACACCTTGTTACATATTTAGTAACATCACCCTTCAGCTTAGGCCAATAATAGAATTGAGAAACCTGTTCATATGTTTTATGGATGACAAAATGACATGCGGTGGGTTCGTCATGTAGTGCCTTAGTAATTCCCATACGTTTTACTTTCGGAATCACTCGTTTTGAATTATCTTCCTCGTTATTCAGCTCTGGGTAGCGATTTGGAGAGTGTTTGGCTAACTTCCCATCTATGGCTCCCCATCGGTTATACCGTAGCGCGTACCAACTTAAGCATCTTTGCTGTCCAGTTATCAGGAGAATCTGCTGAAGAAACACCCAGGTTCAGTTTATATTCCGGAATAGAGGAGGTAGTAAGGGTATCAATCACTGAACCGTTCGGGACAGAGTATCCGGAACCACATATTAATTGCCCTTCCGGTGAATAATATCATAATCATACCGTTGAAGTTTAACTGCCCATCGAGCCAGTCGACCTGATGGATCTTTTAAATTCTGTAGCCAAACCAGTTAATAGTGATCTATAACAACCGTGAATTGGGAACATTCAACATACGATCTAAGTTTTTCGATGGCAGATAAGACTGCGAGACATTCTTTCTCCGTTACGCAATACTTCCGCTCGTTCTTATCAAGGGAACGGCTCAAGTAACAAACTACTAGTTCTTGTCCATCAATTACTTATGTTAGCACTGTGGCAACACCAAAATCAGAAGCATTGGCCTGCAAGCAAAAGGAACCGAAAAATCGGGACATGTCAAAACAGGAGCGGAGAACAAACAAGTCTTAATTGAGTACAAAGCGGCCTCACAAAGTTCGGACCATCTAAATTAAGCGTTTTTCGTCGTAAGTGAAGAAAGTGGTGCGATCATGGTGGAAAAATTAGGAATGAATGGTCCATACCATGAAGTCATGCCAATTATTCATCGAATTTCTTGTACAGACCTGGGCGTGGGAATCTTAAGAATGGCTGCCACTTTGTCTAGATCAACCTGTAAACTTTAGAATTCACCACGTAAGCTAAGCATTTAAGTTCGGCTGTGTTAAATTTTCGTCGATCAAACGAGTCATCACATCCTATAGAACTCTTAAATATGTCTCAAAATCAGGTGCACAAATAATTACATCGTCCAAATAAACGAATACATAAGGTTCAAGTTCAGGAAGCAACACCATCGATCAGTTTTTGCCACGCAGCTGAGGCATTTGATAAACCAAAGAGCATCCCTTTGAATTATAACCACCCTCTAAGAATTACAGTAAACGCTGTATATTTCTTCGCAGTTTCCTCCAACAGAATCTGCCAGCATGCCGACTTAATGTCCAAGGAACTGATGTATCGAGCATCCCGGGGATGATCGAAAATCGACGAAACATGCGGGAGCGGGTAAGCATCATTCTCGGTAACCTTATTCAATCTCCTAAAGTCCACAAAGAACCGATAAGAATTATCCTTTTCCTTAACCAACACAATCGAATTCGACCACGCACTTGTATATTTCTTTACCACACCTAATTCAAGCATTTTGTCCAATTCTAAATTGATTCGTTTTTGAATCATCGGAGAAAATGGATAGTATCGCTATTTAATTGGGGGAGATGAAGTGTTAATGCTATGCTTCTCGAACCTAGCTGTACCTAAAATATCAGTAGTGGACCCGAAGATGTTTATCGATCAAAGACTTCAGCTGCTTTTTCTGTACATGAGTTGACTCACTATGTTGTTGTATAGATTTTGATGGAGATACAAACGCCTCCAAAACAGGAGCATTTGAGAAATGAAATTCTCCTTTGAATGTATCTGGTACAATAGCAATGGCGTTCCAAAACTCAACACCTAAAATGAACGAATGCGGTACTTGGGGTTCGACTAATTCATCGAGGGTGGCTGTTTTCCTACATAAATACATAAACCAAGCGGTAACGAAACCGTACCAACACTGGCTGCAGAATTTCCATTAGTACATCACATGGCATTGGACCTTGTTTCTTTTGTTCGGCACCAACTTCAGTGAAGATAGCGCCTTCCATCCGGCAGTGCCTAAAATTATGCTGAGAGCACCAGAATCCATCAAACCTTGGAACTGTATTCCCAAGATGTTAATGTCAACATAGGGCCATTTATCACCCAAAACTTGTCCTAAAACATAATCTAAGATGGATTTGTGCCGATCGTATAGAATATTCCTAGAATCCACCATACTTTGAAAAGGTCAATCCGAATTAACAAAGATGCGTGAAGCAAAACGACTTTTGATTGCCTCACCACTTGGTTTTTTGGATTATTTATAGAGCAACTAGGACAAGTACGAACCGTGAAGTCCTTTCCTCCATAGCGGAAACAGAATAATCTGGAATGTGACATTTGGCAAGCTCTAATTATATGCCCAAACTATACACATTCCCAACATTTAACTCCTTGTCCGGAGGAAGTTCTCCTAGCCTGAGGATTAGTTTTCCTGGGTACCAAATTGTCTTTGTCCGTGGACTTTACGTTTAGAGACACCAGTACTTCTACATATGCCAAGTCCGGTTCGAGTTCGGAGCGTCGACGATATTCATCAATTCTTGAATGGACGTAACCTGAACCAAACCTAATTGTGTTTGATAAAAAGGTTGGATACTACGAGTCAAAATACATAATTGGGTCTTTTCTAGCAGTGGGTCGCTTAAGGGAATAAATAAATTCCTCATAACCGCAATATAAATGCCAGTACCCTCGTTTTTCCTTTGAGTTCTTGGCTTGATAGCGTCCAAGAGCTTGTCGTCATAATTAGAAGGAAGAAATTCTTCTTTGAGTGCCTTAACTAAACTATGTCAATTGTTGACTTCAGAACGGATTGCTCTAAACCAGACGAGTGCCTTGTTGCTAACTAAATCGATAGCCTATACAAACAATTGGTCATCAGTAACGCTTCGAACAACTTTAAATTCTTCTACGCGTTCTAAGAAATTATTTATCGAGACATTTGTTTTCTGAAAAATGCAAATTCCAATTTGCCGTAGGGTAGCCTTTTGGACAACACATGCCATCACCTTCGCTTCAACTGTACTGTTAATGCTGGAGCAGTTAGCCTCTGAAAGAGAAGGTTAGATAAAATTAACGTCTGCTTCTATCCTAGGTTCCATCCTTTCAACCTTGCCCTGCAGGTCTTCTAGGTCTGAGGAGTTCTCTTGAGGAATAAGAGTATAAGAAAATTCCTCGTATTTATTCATCACCGTATTTAGTCTAACCAGAAGTCGGCTTTCAATAATCTTTCCGAGTCGAAACTCAGATTCGAATGTGAAATTCTAAGAAGCAGGAAGACTATTAAAATGTCAATTTCGGATAATTGATATTAAGGGATGTCCTCTTTGAGAACATTTACCTTCTGCTCTACAATGATTAAGTTATGTATGCTTTCTGAATCCTCAGCAAAAGTAAGCGGATACTCCGTTGATATAGGAACAACCATTTTTTTACAAGAAGCTTCTGTAGGTGGTTCCTTAGCGTACCTATGTCGCTTTCAATAGATAAGTTACACCTGCGCAATTCGTAGTGAATTTGTGGCAATGTGATCAAGGTAGTTCGCAACATGTAACCCATGATCACAGTATTTTTCTATTTATATTTCTTAATAATCAAGTGTTCAATTCAAGATACAGTTCTAGGACTATCTTTGAAGCAAATAAATTGCCAAAATTATTTCGAAAATTACGGTTAATTTTACTAACCAATATATAATCCTGTACTTAAAAATACTAACATAGATCTTCACCAAGAACAGGATTCAACTCTACAGACGTTCAGCAGAAACTCAAATCAATTCACCGCCACCCAATATTTGAAGATGGCGCTAAAAAATATTTGACTAATTATGTAGTATCCTGTATATAATAAATAACCTGTATACAAGAAAAAAATTCTGTCACTCAAAATGACAACTTAACTGACAATAAAACTTGCAACAAACGTTAATATTAAAATGAGAAATGCAGTTTACAGATAAAATTATCCCCAAACCTACAAATTATTATTATGAAATGTGAATCTCGTGACACACTTACGTTCAGGTAACAAATTAGACTCTAATTTAACGTTATAGTGGATATTTACAAATATATAGACGTTTATATATGAAAATGGAGGCGTCAAAAAATTAATAAACATTTGGTAGTTTTAGAGGCCCACACGTGGAGGCGTCAACTGAATTCTTGTCACGGACGCGTTAGGCGTTAGGCCCAACAACAGTACTGGTAGCCGCTAGCTCGACGGAGTAGGGTGGATTCCAGGAAAAGTGCACCAGAACCGTCCGCGCTCTATAGGAAGTCGCTGGATACGCCTACAATGAGTCGAGATATAGGAGCGCGCCACTGCTCCAGATAGCGCGCTCAAATTATGGAAGTATTCCCAGAATAGATATACACAGTTCCCTTGCCTGTTGCGAATTTGTGTCGCGGAGTTGCCCTTTATTAGGGCCCCAAATATTAATATCAATTAATTAATTAGTACATATCCCCTGGGATGCAAGATATTATCAATTAACTTATTCTACGTTCAAAAATAAAAGTCTAGTTAAATAAAATGACATATCTAGGGATAAAGAAAATGGATTATTTAGCATACATACAAAACAACAGGTTACAAAGAGGTTTTACAAATAACTTTACCGTCTCTTGAATTTGACCGAATTCAAGTGATACCGGATGGACTACTCAAACTACTAAACACTAAATTTAGGGTTAATATAGGTTTAGATATAGTCAACGTAAGTATGCGTCCACGATCGATGCACAAGGTACGTAGTAATGATTTCCCTTCACACAGGAAGGTTTAATCTGGCCTCAAAAGGGGCTGGCCACCGGAACGTGGCCTACATTGACTTCGCGGCGATACCCGTTGTCATTTAGCTTACGCCTTTAGTAGGACAACATTACGGAAGTAAGAGAACAATATAAAAGAGTACCTTAGTTTTTATTCGTCAAATTTCAAATTGTTTGATTTCCAAACACCAAAATCGTCCGTCGTGATAGATTTATGGATTCCTGTGTCCGCAGAAGAACATCACACGTCCAAAAAAAAAGCAGCAACCGGGGTAGAAAAAGGCAGGTCAATCCCCAGAGATACACTATTCCATCTCTTAGGTCTAGTCTTCCGCCAAACTACATTATGTGGAGTCCCTAAACACACCCGAATGCTTCAAACAAAGAACCACATACACACGACCGATTTTTACAAAACCACGCGACGAATTCGTACTAATTATAAATGTTGCCGAAACCCACCAGACGGGAAAACTTACATTTATTTGTCACGTTTATATTTAATTATCAAATTCCAAATCGTCACGGAGCGTACTAAAAACGCGTCTCTCGTGTTTTTAATCCGACAGCAAACTTATCTTTCTATTTCTTGTTGTCCTTTCAACAACGCGGTTTCTGAAAACTGACGGCGGCAAATTTAAGAAAAAAGATTTTGTTCATTTGGCACAGAACGCTAACAAAATCTGACAACAGGTGAAGTAAATAAATATCAAAGCATCTTAAATAAGAAAATAAAGTAAAACCTTGCATAATTAAATAAAATGCTTTTCTAATAATCTAAACATATACCGCTAGATACAAAATAAAGGGTACAGTTGTCCAAACCGTAACAAACCCTATAATGCTTATAAAAATTTTCTATGAAAGAATTTAAAATACAAAGTGTTACAAATATCAAGTATCAATACACGCTATATGTATATCATTCAAACAAAAATTAGTCCGTAGCAATTTACTTGTAACTGCCATAAAGAGTGAATAAGAGACCGTAGAAGCATTTATTTACAAATATGTTATCTGTGTTGACCAATGTATCACTGGTTGCTAGAATTTAGAAGACGGTATTCGAAGAAATTTGCTAAAGCGCGTCCATGCCACTTCCAACACCCGCATCGACGCCACTACGGGAAAACTTGGCCCAATCAAGATACAACTTATCCAAAAATTGATGTTGGCCGAGGTTTGCCAGATTTGATTGAATGTGTGGTACCGGCAATGCACAAAATATCAAAACTATTTTTATTGAGTTAATCCTGCACTTTAATTATTTTCAATAATGTTGTTTGTTTCTTCAAAGCACTGTTGTATTTAGATAAAGATTTTAGTAAATAAAATAGCTAAAATATTTAAATCGATGATGCCTTCTGACATGCATGAAATAGAACGCAACACTGCCTTCAAATCGATTTTACTTTAAATTAGCATATTTCAAAAAATTCAGTATGACTATTGTAACGTTTTCGTTACGTTTTATATTGCAAAATATTGAAATTTAAAATAAAAAATTCATATTTTATTCATATTTATACATTTCAATATTAATCTAGCATTTCTATAGCTCTGTCAAGTTAATACTCTAACGTTACGGAAAGTAGGCGTTGTGTTTTCAATTTTCTCTCAAGGTTATTAGAACATACTTTAATATTCGATTTTACTTCTATTTTAAATTCAACAGAACATATTAGCTAAATAGTAGTTCTTATTTAAATGCCAATTCTTCATATTTCATTTCATATTGATTGATTAATACAGATAAATTCGATTAAATCCTTATTCCGAGGTTTGAATTTCATATGGTTTCGGAAAACCAAAATCTGCTTTCGAACTTATGAGTAATCTTACTTAATATCTTGCTTCCTAGCCAAGCTTCACAATAGTATGCATGTTTAAAATTCTAAGACGTTATATTTCATTTATTTTAGTTTAAATTCTTCAAAATTTGAAGTACGTGCTTGATACATTAAATAAAGGATTTTATTAATTAATTTTAGATGCATTTTATTGTAAAGCTTACCTGGGAGACAAAATGGACGGAAAATGGTCTGAGAGTCTAAACGTTCCATTTTGAACCGTCTAGAATCTGCTAGTCTTAATTAATGAATCTTTTATCGATTGGGATTGTAAATCAATTTAAAGAAAACATCTTTAAAAGGAATAATTTGCGGTGAGTCATATTAAAATAATTTATAGTTCATGTTATCTACAACCTTAGATTAGTGACCATTTTAGATTTGGCACAATTGAAATTTTTTTCGTTACGAGGTAAAATATAGCATAAAATATGCACAGTTTTTGTTGCGACAGCCCTTGTTAACTCCTGAAACGATTTACAATTCAATTTCAGGAAGTTAGATTTATGGCAGGTGATCACTTTTTTATAATGGCTTTTTAATTTGAGTTCAAATTTTAGGGTTGGTTGTTTCAAAAAATAAGGATTTTAAATATTCAGGATAAAATAGATATTTTAGTTTTCTAATTAAATAAATCACATTTATTAAATTTTGTTATTGGGTTTCCAATTTAATATTATGAATTTTACATTTCAATTATTATTGTATAAATTTTTTGCTAATATCATATTTTTCCAATAATAATTTCTTGTGAGGCGTTCAAATTTTTCGTTTATTCCCCGTTGTATGAAATACTTTAAAATAATATCTGTAAATTTCAAACATAAAATTAGGATTATTTAAAAGTTTTTCAAACAGAAATAACGTCGGTTAAACTTCTGCATAAGAAATTTATGTTAATATTAATACAGAATAAATGTTTAGTCATATGAAATACATGGTTACGGAATTTGCTGGCGCACAAGTTCAGCAAGACTGCAAATTACAACAATAATAAATTATTTAAGAGATCCACGAAAATCTGCGTAATGCATAAAAGTAAGATGAAAAGAATTAGGGATAAAAATATAAGAAAATTCTGGAATCTGTTTAAGCTAAATTTGAACTTTAGTTTATAAGAAATATAGAAATTATAAGTAGGTATGAAATTTATTAGTAACCGTGTTGAAAGAACTTAACGCAGCGAAACAATTAGATCTAGGTTATAGAATTATACATATAAAGGTTAAGCCTTTTGTTTTTAATAAACATTCTGCTAAATGGTTCATTGCTGTTTAATCTGAATTACGCTGATCACTTGATTAACGTCTTGATGGTTAACACATCCCCAATTACCAATACATAAATAAAATTGTTCCTGAGGCTGAGAACAAGTTGCGGATAATTTACGGATGTGCACAAGAGGACAAGGACTTGTTACTTCGACGTACATTCTTTCTTTTAGGTTCTTTTGTCTTTGAGAGGTACCTAAAAGCAGCCCTTCAGAGCAATTGCTGTTGAAGAGCAAACATTAATGGGCTGAAGAACTACACCAGGTTCGACATCCTACCTACGGTGGTTCGTCTTACTTTCATGGTGTTGTTGTCTTGACCGGTTACGGTGTTAACTGTTTCAAAAGCCAAATTATTTGAGCGCCTGTTTCGAAGAAATGCTCAAAATAAACTTTATTAAATTTTTGTATCGTTTTTAATTTTAAAAATACATGCAGTAAACAATTTTTTGGTGGGTATGTTCTTTTAAAGATTTTAATATTTCGGTTTCATTACTTTCTTCGGGAATTTTGACGATGAGGATTTTATGATTTTCATAGGTTTCTCTAGTATCTTCTAATTTTTGAATTCTATATTAGGAAATACTGTAATTTGATTTACCTGACCGCTAACGATTTCATCGCATATTTTTATACCATCGTTTGTTGTTGGATTTGTCGTAGAATTTTGGGTTGACAACACAGTCCAACAAATCAAAAATTTTTTTCAGCTGCCTGTAATCTGACACCTGCTTTTAACTAATTTTGGGACGCCGATTTCAAATATTAAAACTATCTTGCTCTATCACGTCAAGTTTTTCCGCTATAGCATTTTCATTTTTTTCCATCTGCAAATTCTTGAGTATCCTTAATAAATTTAAATGCTTACATTGTTAGTACTTAAATGCATTCCAAATATATTTAAGTCATTAGTATAATGTACATTTAATAACAAAATACATAATAATTAAATTGT
>JAHWXV010132662.1:0-10595 GCA_024586415.1 Phrixothrix hirtus | reverse complement strand
AAACCAATTGTAAACAGTCTTTTATGATGGTGCTTCATTTCCAAAAGTTAAACGAAGCGATTCTAAGCATTGTTGCTGAATTAGGCCTTTACGAAAATCGTATAAAATCATCCAAAGGAAACCTTCACAAGTAATTTCAATTTTTTCACAAAATTACTTTCTTTAAACGCGTACTGTAAACAAACTACTCTGTCAATTTCTAAGCCGCCACGGATTTTACAATACAAAATGTGAAATTTTACGAATATGGCAATAACTTATTGCACTAGCGAAATCTAGTGGTCATTTGTAACAACATAAAAGGCAACCCTCGTATTTCAATTATAGAGTTTAAATGTTAGACAGTAATAAATTTGCTTGCTGATTATTAATTTTAAATTGTTTTATATTTTTGATGAAATATGGCTTCAGTTTCATTATCAAAAACGGGGGTTTCGGTAAAAAATCGAAATTCCGACACAATTTCAACAAGCGATGAAGCATTAGAAACAATTAAACAGATCTATAGAATTTTGAGTGTAAAATATACGAAAGCGATAACTGGTAGGCGGCTGAGATACAGAGAAATGCAATTAGAAAAAAATTTATTTTCAAAGTATACTAGAAATTTAATTAATTCATTAACTAGGTTTTTAAAAAATATTAAAGAGACTAAGAAATCTGATGATCTGGAAAGAACGATATATTAAGCGTAAGTTCGGGAAAACCGAATGATTTTGAGGCTGTACTATGTACGTTACAAAATATCTGGTTAAGTTTAGCGAATTAAAAGTAAATGTAAATATACGTGCAAAAATAACAGGATTCGGGATGCAGGAGGTAAGTAGATCACCGCCCCCAAATCGCGACTTAAAAGAAGCCTCAAAAATTCGTTGGCGGCGCGTAAAATGGCTAGATAACTCCAGTGCGTTCATGCAACGTATCAGATGCGACAATCTAATTAATATAACATATAAATCCTAGACGGCTTTTTAGAGGATTGTTTTGTTCTTTTTCAGCGTAAAATGGTTAATATAACTAGAAAAAGGGGCACGGTGAATGAGCCGTGTCAACTGTTTAAGGTAAATACGGAATTTTCCGCTGAATTCGTAAAACAACCTGTAACTGAAGATATACAATTACTTAAAGAAACTTTCAGCTTTACGACAAAAATGCTAGATTACTAGCAACAGATTTGGCAAAGAAGCCCCTCAAGAAATGGTTTAAACATCATGGATGAGATTTTACATCGTCTAAAGCCGTCTGTACTTCGGCCTTACGGATTAACATTAATCAATGTACAAATAAAATATTTATTTACGCTCCTAACTGCGGGATTAACATACATTCAACTACCTCGCGCCATAAAACCTAAAAAACCATGCATAAATATAGGAAATCGTAATAACTATTGCTTAACCTAGTATATAATGGCGGCTCCATTTCCAGCAATGATCAATTCGAATTGTGTATCATCTTATCCCCATTTTAAAAGCATTCTCAATATTCAAGATGTAAGAAAAACTTACCGAAAAGAATAAGAAGAAGCATGACCTGCCTGCGATTACAAAATATCGTTAATGCTACATAAAAAACTTAAGCTGCCTTGTAAAAAGTCTGGCCACTAGCGTGCATACGAAAATTTACATTTGCGAGACCTGCCTATGTTACTTTAAAAATCAACATCAATTAAATTTACATTCGGCGGACTGTAGTCAGTTGAATGATTCTAGTTGTCGATTTACTTGTCTAAACCTAACGCCTCTAAAATATAGTTGAGTTATTTTCAAAATAAACTAATTACTCCGTTTATAATTTAAGTCGATTTTGACAGTTTAATTAAAAAGGTTATAGGAGCAGCAGATCCGTCGTCGTCGTCGTCACCAGAACCAGGTAACGGTAAACAAAGTAAGCTAAATAAACTTCATAGGTGAGAAGTTTGCAGTATCCGCTGTTTCGTTTTCTATAAACCTAAACCTGAGCTTTCATACTTCAGATATCGCCACAATACTAATATGGCAGAATGGCACACGAGCGAACTAAATAGAATTTCATTTGAATTGGCTCCATATTTTGATACTTTAGTTCCGATGAGACCTTTAACTTCGATACAGCAATTGGAATTTTATTTAGCGCCTGTTTGTCATACTTGTGAGGAACCCCTCGCGTCTAAAAACATGCCTGAACGGGTTAGACATCGTTTTCATTACCGGACGGATATAGAGGAGCTGCTTACAAGTCGTGTAATTTAAATTATAAAACAAAAAGAACTGTTCCATTGGTATTTCACAATATTTGCGGTTATTATAGTCATTTAACAATTAAAAGTCTAGCGACGGCCATTCCCAGCAGTATAAATATAGATGCTAAAACTAAAGAAAGTTACATTTCGTTTACCAAGTGGACATTACTAAGTACGAGTACATGGATAAATAGTCAAAATTTAGCGAAACAAATCTGCCACCTAGAGAATAATTTTACAGTACATTAGAGCAAGCACACGTATCTGAGGAAGATTATCAACATGCGTGCAAGGTTTGGAATGAATTTAACATTAAATATCTAGACGACTATTGTGTCTTATACACGAAATGTGACGTTTTAATGTTAGTTTCTATTTTCGAAAATTTTAGAGATATTTCGTACAGGCGTATGGCCTAAACCCTTTATGTTATTCAACTATTCCGGATTTTTCTTGGGACGCAGCTATAAAGTACACCAAAGTTAAGTTAGATCTACTACCTGAAGTTGATATGATTTTATTATTTGAAAGAGCAATTAGAGGCGGCATTAGCGAATGCGTAATGAGATATGGTGAAATAACTATTATATGAACGACTTTGATCCGGACAAACCAAGGAAATTGTTTGCTTACTTTGGTATTAACAACATATATGGTTTTGTAATGTGTTATTCGATACTCTTTTAGTAGCTAACGCAAGGAGAAATTGATAGCATAGACATAATGAGTATTCCGAATGAAGATAACGTAGGAACGTGTTTGAAGTAGACTTAGAGTACCTTAAGGCGTGGCACTTATTACATAATAGCTTACCTTACTGTAGCAAACATCGTATATTACCGCGAGGAGGTAAGAAAACGAAACTGCTTTTAACTCTTTATGCTAAAGAGAAATACGTCATTCATTATGTCCATTTAAAGCAGGTTTAAAGTTAACCAAAATACTTAAAGCGATCTAGTTTTACCAATGCACCTGGCTTAAAAAATATATCGAACTGAATACGGCTCTAATAGAGCGGCTGCGACTAACCTCTTTTAACGAAATCATTATAAACTGATGATAAATTCGGCATACGGTAAAACAATGGAATTATTATGTAAATGCAGAGACGTTAAACTAGCGACCTCATGGAAGGGGAGATACATGGATGCTCGTTTTATTGTATTATCTACGTTTTGTAGTTGTACAATCTTAGATGTGAATTTGGTGGCTATCGAACTAACCAGAAATGAAGTGATTTTTAATCGTCCGTACTACGTAGGAGCTTGAATTCTAGATTAATCTAAAACGCTGATATACGATTTTCATCATAATTTCATGTTAAAGTTGTTCCCTGTAAATAAAATAAGCCTCTGTTATACCTATACTGATTCACTTTCATATTTACTAGAATGTGACAACCTGTCTACGTTTTTTAAAGGTAATATAGACAGATTTGACACCTCTAACTATGCTAGCGACAACCCCTACGGAATTCAGATAGTTAATAAAAAAGTTTTAGGTACAATGAAAGACGAGCATTGTGGCAGAATATTTTGTAAATTTGTGGGCTTGAGAAGCAAAATCTACAGCATGCAAGTGCAAGGATGTAATGATTCCACTAAAAAGCTAAAGGAATTGTCGCCAATGTAGTAAAAAACGAAATAACTTTTAACGATTATTTAGACTGCCTTTAAAAGCATATTCAGTTAATGAAAGATCAGTAAAATATTCCATTTATACCATTAAACAATCAAAAATTGCATTGTTTCATTTAAACGATCAACGCTATCTACTTAAAGACGTAATTCATACAAATTGCTTGGGGTCATTTTATGTTTACTTAGGGGAGCGGAAATGACCTTTAATAAAAAAAGTCATTTTTATGCGCGTATGCATGTGTAGCTTATTGAAATTTGTAGAGAAGAAGAAGAAGATAAAGTCGTAAATGCGACTAGAAATCTCAAAAAATCAAGTTTATGATTAATTTTTTTATATATCTTACATGAAATTATTATTGTACTAATATAAAATATGAATAAAGTATACTGTACTTGAACCAATATGAAATCTTTAAATTATTTGGCTTCCGATTTCAAATCATATTATTAGTATAAAGATAACTTCAAAGTTCTAGAAGGAAGGTAGGAAGGTTTTATCTAATACAAAATATTGTATACGTATATGTAGACAGTTGGCCTTCAGACAACAACAAACCAACTTGTTCTAACAGGTCGGTTTGAGGCGACCGAGTGTTAAGACTGCAGGTGTTCAAACGAAGGAGTGCCATGAAGGTTGACTAGTGAACAAGCGAGGTATAATGTAACTTTAGTGTTTAATTTAATTCAGAAATTAGTATTTGAATTAATATCATCTCTATATCTCGCGTCTTTAAAAACTTGTATATAAATTTAAGAAATGGCTACAGCTTCTTCTTCTTCTCCACGAGATTGCATTTGTTAGTATGTATCTAATGACGGAGATATTCTGCAAGTAAATAGCAAGATTGATGCAGCACATCACCTACGTCACTTGCTATTATCTTCGCAATTTCTAATTGATTTCAATGTGACCACTAACGACGAAAACATGAATGAAAGTGATGCACGGGCCGCTAAAAGGAACCTACTCAAACTGTATGATATATACGAGTCCTGCGTTCAAATATGCGATGCGTTTTTCGATAAGTTTGACCACATAGAAAAATACAATGCACTCGTGAATCCTACCATTGAAGCTGACTATGATAACGCTTTCATTAAGGTGCTAATTAAAGCAGGAATCGAAGACAAACTGATGTGCCAATTGAAGCTGTATTTCGTCCTATATACAATTTAAGGAGATAGGTGGCTGGATTTCAAATATGGACATGATAAAATCGGATATGTGGATATGTATGTATAGTAAGTTAGAAAATGCAAACTAACTAACTAACTAAAAAACACACACACACACTCCGTTTCTAATAGTAGTAGTTATAATAATGATGGTTTCCACATATAATTCATTTAAAATTTTCTCTAGCTTTTTTAGGGGTCCTCTAGTATAGGATTTCTCGTGTGTAGATAGACTGTTTAGTATTACTTTAGCTTTATCCGTAAAAACATAAGTACTTTTACATGAATCGTATTATAAAAAAATTACGACTACTAACAATAACAACGACGATAACGGGAATGACTCTAACATTCGTTATATTATGTTTGAATGCAAAAAAACTAAAGTCACGAACAAGATGATGGCCGTTGAAAGAATTCGTCATGTAATTATAATGCGGCGTTTCTTATCGATTACGAAGGGGAATATGGTTCTGATGGAGAACAGGACGTCGAGACCAATTCTGCATGTCAACCCTGTTTGCAAAGTTCGATAAGGGAATTGAGCTTTGTGAAAATTTTCTTAATAGCGAAATCGACGAGACTACTTTGCTGCAGATTTCGGGGACTACCTTAAGGAATTGGAATCGTATTTTGACATGTCAGAAATGAAATGAAATGGTATGTAAATTATTAGTTTGAACTTGTACGCTTTTATTAAGAAAGCTAGGGACTTTACAGGCAACAAAAACACTTTTTCTCTAAATTTTTATGTATATGTATATGTGTATATTATTAGTGCTATTTCAGTGAAATTATTATAAAATACAAATTATATACTTATTTGCTAAATAATAGACTAAATACGTTACATTTGAATAATATCTTCATTATATATTATACTTATACTGCAATATCGTCAATTCTACACTAGGATGGATGTTTATAGCCGTACCACTTTACGTATGCATCGCCGGTTGCGGGCATTCTCTTAAAATGTTTCGATAATATAGACGTCAGGAAATTTCACCTTCTACGATTATTACGCATTAAAACCACCTAATATGGGTTAATTATCCATATCTTCGAGTTTATACATAACCGGATTGCTTATTTTTATTGAAGTCACGCGGAACAATTCGGCGCTCCAATTAAGCGTGAAACCTTTATCAAAAACTTATTTGTATTTACCAATTCTTACATCTCCGACTTTATAGCGGTGATTTGTATTAAACATTTTTAGATTACCGTAATCGTAATCGACATTTGTTTTCGGAGTGACTGCTACAGGTTTCATGCGAATGGTGCCATGCTTTCGATTCTTATATTCGCTAACAACTTCGTCTATGATATCTATCCATTTATAATTACCGCGTAAACTAAACTTCTTCTACAAGGCGCCTTTTAACGTTCGTAACAGATGTTCAGCCATTGAAGACTTAATTGTGCTGTAGGTTAAATAATGATTTACGCCAATTGCGTAGAATTCTTTGTCCGTATCGGTTTGTAAATTATTAGGCGTACGATATGTTTTATCATTGATATTATCGTGCTGCAGAATAAAAGCTATGGCGTTTGTAACCTCCTTGCCGTCTTTGCCTTTAGCGGCCTTGCACATGCAAATTTCAAAAATTAGTCAATTACCACGAATATATATTTGTAGCAGTTATTTTTCTTTGAATAGGGTAAGAATTAAGCCAAATCAGACTGCCATAAATCGTGGAAGCATTTAACGATCGTGCGTCTTCTAGGAAAGTTTTTTCTAAGGGGCTTATACAGCTCGTTTACAATTTGCTGTTTGTACATTATTTTATATTTTAGTGATAGCAGTAAATATTTCTTATAATGCTAATGACAGTTCCTTATTGTTCCTGTCCGTGTACTGTTTAGCGTTTGTAATACTAGCATTCACAAGTGCAATAAAATACATTTCAAGTTCTTCAATATTATATTCGACAGATTTTGTTATATCTGCTCGCGTCTGATTGTCCTTATGCTTTACCTCCCTCAACAGTGCCGCCTGTGCGAATCTTAGCTTCGTTTCCATATCAGCGTCTACGGTTTTCAATATTTCTTCTCACATGACTTGCTTCGTTCCTTCTAAGTCAAGTTTCATATCTGAACCTATAGAATGTGTTAACTTTCTCATTGGGGGATCAAAATTCCTATAAATTGTGTTATATTCCTTCTTCATATTATCCGTGCTCTGCTTGATCGCTTCAGTTACGTAAACTTTACTGGTAGCATACGAATCTTGTGTTGGTTTCGCTACATTAGTTATAGTTTTATTTTGCAAGTCGAAATTGCCAACTTTAGTTAGTTTATATCCAATACCCGGCGCGCCCTTTATCTATATCTTAGATGCGGTGCCGTTTAAAATCCTACCGAAGTTGTCAATTTCCATTATGAAACTGCTTAAATGTAGTATGGTATACTTGAATTTATTTTATAGTAATAGCTTATTATAAAAGAGTTATTTCTTTAGATGTGGGCATTCTTTCGATATAGCCGTCTTCGCGCATTTCTTCCAATATCGCCAAAATTTTATTTCGATGCAAAGTATGACCGCAAAGTTTTTCGCTCCATAACAATTATAACTGAGCGATTAGTTCATGCACTTTATTCTAATACTTGTATTCAACGCGTATAGAATTAAAGTACGTCTTCTAGTTTGTAAAATGTTAGCAGAAGCTACCTCGTTGTTATCACCAGTACTACTAGAACTAGAACTAGTCGCAAGTCGCAATGGCGATTGCATTCCCGAAATTTCAGCGGCACGGCATACAGTTCTCTTTAATTGTTCATTTTATTCCCTCGATTGTTCTAAAAGGTCATGAATATCTTCCAATCACCTTAAGCCCTCTTCTGTTAATTGTTCTCGTTCTCTTGCCGCCGCGAGTGCTGAACGTGTTAATGAAGGCGTCGAATGCAGTGTAGCCGAAGGTAAACTAAGAGTGTCACTGCTGGGCCTTGACGTTATTGATGGAGTGGTAAGGGACTTTAGAAAACTTGTCGGCGTTACATATTCGGAATACTCGTTATCTCTATCGTGTTTACTTGCATCTATAAATTCATCCTCGTCATTCTCGCTAACCATCGCATTACTGGAAGCTGCATCTCGTTTATTAGGTACCGTCCCAGACTTCCGTTCAAGCTTAGCCACAATCGTGTTAAGCGGTTTTGTAGTAGGTCTATATTTTCGCTCGACTAACTTTTCGGCTAGCAATTTATTTCTCCGTAAAGCCTTTTATTTACGTTTGATTACAGCTCTTGCTTAGATTAGTTTTACTTTTAGAGCACTTTCTTTCACAGCAGCAGCAGCAGCAGCAGCAGCAGCAGCGGCATTTATCGTAGCAGTAGTTTTAGATATTATTACTAACATTTGCAAATTTTGGCCTCTTCACCCCCTACTTGCGTATTTACACGTATTGATTTAATTTCTTACTTGCTTACCCAATGCGAATTAAAGCATTTTCTATACTAGCCTTCGTTTAAATTAAAGTCTTTACATATACAGCGAGAATCATACTTGCTGGGATTCCAGCACTCGGAACACATTTCTCAAACAGAGTGAAAGGGCATATCAGTGCCAACGTAATCGTCATAAATGTGTTTTAAATTGAGATCATCTTGCTTAAACAGAGCTCACCTGTTTAAGTTATCGCGAATTAAGTGTTTAGGAACGGAGGTGTAGGTTTGGGTGAGATAAAACCAATCTACTCCATTATGGCGCCCCATGCTATAGTAAACTTAAATATTATCTTACCGATCACAAGTTACACCGTCAAATATAAATATCGAATTTTGCTTTGCCTCCCATAGCGGTATTATGTTTGCATTTTCACTAAACGTGTAATAGTTTATGCCTCTAATCGGTTTGAGAACTTGTTCTAGAAATTGATATTTTGGTTGACAAAGGGAGTCTGAGAACACGTAGACATTTTAGAATTTTAGTCCGTTCTCGTTAAGCAGTAGTGCAATTGCTAGGTTCATTTTTGACGTATTGCTCGGTCCTATTATTAAACTTCTAATTGTATTACTTAATAGCTTGCCATGCTTTTTGAATCATTTCCTATTAAAATCTGCATCCTCCATGTCTCAATTTAAAATTGGTAAATATTGCTTTTGGTTGACAATTTTCATTTTATAAAGGTAGGTGACTTGACGGTTTGCACACAGTAACAGAGAAAGTTATAATAGAAAAGCTTTTATTGTTTGAACTTAAATACGGTTACATAAAGTAACAGGTTGCATGCATTGCTTTCAATAGATACGATGTTTGTACACTAACAGATAAATCATATAGTGTAGTTTAACTATAACAACACTAGTCTCATACATTGAACGCAAATTGAAAACTAACATAATACTTATACTTATTACTAATATTACTATTATTATTATTATTATTATTAACATTATTTACACACATTCTTGTTTGCGGTTACATTTTTTTTTAATTACAATGAAATGGGGGAATGCCCAACCATTTGAAATTAAAATAAATAAAATTTCTTATATAGGTATTGTAACAAATGGATAAAGAAAATAATATACTACAATTTTGAATATTTACACATAAATTCGCAGTTTACAGTTAAAAATTTCCTAACATTATGGCAGGTTTCTAATATAACAACGTTTTGAAGAATTTTGGGAAGACCAATTTGCAATCCTAATTTTTTAAGGTGGGATTCAAGTTTGCAAAATACCACACCAGTAGCCGAAACAACAGTCTGTATGAGAAAAACCTTTTTGAGTTTCCACATACCTACAATCTCTTCAGATACACGTTCATACTTGAGGATTTTCTCATTTTCTGTGGCTATAATATTCCTAGAAAGTAGTATAGCAACATTAATGATAAAACCCTCCCTATCATTCCAATTTATTAAAATAACTTCCGGCCTTCCTATAAGTAATAACTTGTTTATCCCAATACAATATGTAACTTGGACTTTCAAGAACGGGATACGGAACATACTTGTAGTAAGGACTAAAATTATCCAACGAATTCACCTTACGCGTTATCTGCTGATGATGTATCTTACAAATTTGATTGTGTCTATTTAAGTATTCAATAGGTGCTAGTATAGAGCAACTAGCAATATACGCTCTATACTTTCATTTGGCTGGCTGCAACGTCCACATATGTCACAGACATCAAGATTCAACATGTACTAACAATAATTTCCAGTTGCAATTACATTATCTTGAATTGCACACATGAATCCCTCTGTCTCTGCATGTAGAAATCCTTTAGTTAACCATGCTACTGAATTCTTAAAATCTATTAGTAGAATAGCAATGGAGGTACGTGACCGAAAGTGGAGCCCAAGATTGCCGCCAGAGTGTCTGAGGGCCGTAGCCCTAGGTGTTGAAGTGTGACGAAGCTCTAGGTATAGAAATCGGGCCCCGGACTCTGCTCCAGCGGTAGACATGGAGGCCCATTGTTTAAAAGTGAACGCATACGCCATCTATGAGTGTAGAGATGTAGTTATCGCGTTTGAGGCTTTTCTAAATACAAACTGAACGCATACGCCATCTGTGAGGATAGCGATGTAGTTATCGGGTTTGGG
>JAHWXV010132646.1:0-14015 GCA_024586415.1 Phrixothrix hirtus | reverse complement strand
ATATATATATATATATATATATATATATATATATATATATATATATATATATATATATATGAAGGTTTACTAATTTAGGTTTTACTTTATTAAAAGGGTCAAAATTTTACAATTCTTTAGAAATATTTACGTTAGCAGGTGATGAATATTTATAATTGAAGGTTCCCTATCTTTCTTATAATCTCATTATAATCAATACTAATCATTCGTGGAAGAAAGTCTTATTTATATTGAAGCATCCATCGTTCCTTTTTAATTGAGTATCATAAATTGATAAGAGTAAACTCACATTAAAATTATGTTATTATGTAGCCGAGGGTAGAAATGAGTACAGTTGTTTTAGTTTTTGATAGCGAATCTCATAATAAATATAAAATTCTGTGCCATAACCTCTTCATGAACGGAAAAAATGTGTGAATATTATATTATAACATCCTCAAAAACTCTATCAACACTTAGGTATCTTAAAAACATTAGAAACCGAAGCACATTTTGATGATAACTTTGACCAACCAAGAAATCGAAAATAATATTTTTAAATATTTTTTAAGAAAATAATTCCTATGGCTCCAGTATGAAGCATTACCTCCATTTCTAGTAAAGGGTGCAACAGTTAAACCTGCATTTTGAAAACAGCGCGGGAGCCAAGACAGAGGGCGGAGCGAGTTGGCAAGGTTACCATTGCGTTCCCCCTTCAAAGCGATCCAGTAGCCGTTAAATAGTGGTTCAAGCAAAAACGGTCGTTTGCCGTGAAAGCAGTAGTTATGCAGCCGCTCAACGCTGCTTTCGGACTCATTTCCAGATTAATCGTAATCGGCCCGTGCCTTCTGTGAACTTAATAAAGTTATGGGTACAAAACTGTGAAAACATAGGTGAAACGAGTAACAGACGAGGTGGCAGTGCGAGATCATTGTGAAATTCCCGCGAATGTTAAACGCGTAAGACTCACTGTGACAAGAAGCCCTCGGAGATCAGCGCTTAGACAGAGTGCTGCGCTTGGAATTTCTGACAGAACGGTCAGAATAGTCTTGAGGTTTGATATACACTATCACGCATACAAAATTCAAGTGGTTCAGGCTATGAATGAAAACGATTTCGCTGCTCGACGGTGATTTTGTGCAACATCTTTGGAAATGATTGAAGAAAACGAGGACCTTGTCCACTCGCTCTGGATGAGCGACGAGGCGCATTTCCATCTTCTCTCTAGAAATGTAAACAAACAAAATTTTAGGTATTGGAGTGATGAAAACCCTCAAGCACTCCATCAAAAACCTCTCCGTTCGGGCAAGGTAACAGTTTGGTGCGCAATGTCTGCAACGGAAATCATAGGCAATTTTTCTTTTCAAATGAACGGGAGCAAGCTGTTACCGTGAATACGGAGCGTTACTCGGAAATGTTACGAACATTCTTCATTCCTTACGTTCATGAATATGGACTGAATGATGAATCCTTATTCCAACAAGATGGAGCCACAAGCCACGCGGCCCGTGTGAGTATGAATCTCCTCAACGAAGTATTCCCAAATTGGGTGATATCCCGGAACGGAGCGATTCCTTGCCCCCCCCCCCATTCACCCGACCTCTCAACATGTGATTTTTTCTTGTGGAGCTACCTCAAGAGCAAAGTTTTCTAAGAACGGCCTCGTACTCTTGAAGAACTAAAGGCGAGAATCCGTCAGGAAATCGAAAGAGTCCCTCGGCAGATGCTCTGTGATGTAATGGGTAATTTAAGGCATCGCCTGCAAGAATGCATCGATCGAGATGGACGTCATTTTAATGGTGTTATTTTTAAACACTGAATGTTTCTTAAATGCTTTTTAACGTAGATTAACATGGTATCAACAAAATTTCAAAAAATGCAACCGTATATTTTTTACAGTTATTTCACAAATGCAGGTTTAACTCCTGAAGCCTGTATAAGTAGGATTCAGTACAAATAATTTATCGGCATTTAAGTACAAATGTACAAACTACAGCTATTGAAAGTTTAACGTTAATTATTGTAATATATAGTAAAGTCTATTCCAACTTAAAAAAAAGCTTTGAAATGGAATATGTTCCTCCTTAAAGTTTATTACAGATTTCGCAACCTAAGTGCTATCTATAACAGTATTCTGCACATCATATTCAAAACAATACGCAAAATCAGCTGTAAAATGTGAACAACCGTACTCAAAGTTTTTTCTTAATTCATCGACCAGTAAACTTACAGTTGCTTATAACTACATCTTATTGAATTTTTATTTAAATCGGCATTTTCAAAAATAGCATTGTTGAATTGCACCAGTAAACACAATTGAAAAATTACATAAATTAAATAGATTATAATAGGAACTTTTATTTTCTTGATTGCTAATTTCCTCAGTTTAAATGCTTATCAAATACATATTGAAAATGAGATGAAATCTTGTCTGGTATTAATTTTCGAGAACCATTGATTTAAATTTCATCAAAATCACAATCGGACAGCTCAGATGGCTTCCACGTTACTAAATTTGTATTATTCCTAAAGGGCTTAGTATACATTTTGAATTTCGGAAACAGAAGTTTCGATATTTAAAAACAAGTAAAGAGAAATATCACCATTTAAAGATTTTTTTCTATTTTTCTTTAAGCCGGTTATTCATTCAAAACGCAGTCATTCATTAATGTAGTAACCTTTGAGTAAATAGTGGGAGAAAGTAGCATTACATGGTAAACAAGTGGTCGGCGATTGGTTTTACATATGTTTGCCAGTGGTGTGACCATGAACTTTTTAAATCTTTGTATTAAAGCAGAAAGCTTGTTGATATATATTATCTACTAACGCTAACAAAACAAAAATTGCCAACAAGTCACAATTTATTGATTTTGCTTATAAATATTTACAAATTTTAAATTTTCAAACCGAAATGAAATACAGACCAATAAAATATTGTTTACGCTTATGTTTATTGTTGGCATTGAAATTATAACCTATCTTTTAAAAAGTCAACTTTAGAATTAAGAAAATACTAACAATACTTGTTGATGAAACCTCATTCCTATATTCTTGCATTTGGTGTTTGAGAACGTCCGCAAGTTAGATAGCTTCTGACAATTTCTAATAATGTTCGATATTAAGCATATACATAAACCTCATTCCAAATGCCAATGGAATAGATTGAATGGGAATTTACAAGGTGGCTATTTACGTCAATTCTAAACACCGGTAATAATAGTAAATACTCTTTCCTCACATTATTTATTCAATGGTAGTGACTAATAGCAACCTTTACGTAACGTGTTGATTATGCATTATGCTAGGCAACAATAAATTTAACAGCCAAGGTATACCATATTCATGTTTTCTAACATACCCTAAAATATTTACTTCCGGACAAAAAAATTAACGTTAACTAACGTAATCATAACAAAATCTAAGATTACTTTATGAACTAATAATAAATAATAAGCTTTAAAACGTTTCAATTATTCTGAAAAGCACATTTTCAGAACATTAAAGTAAAAGTAGTGTATAAAGCATCTAATGATTTATTACTAATGCACACCATGTTCAAGATCATAACTAATTATAAGACTGAATCTATGCTCACCATATTTCCCGATAATTACCTAATTCAACATTTTTAGTTCATCAGTAATAGTTGAAACAGCTATTATAATAGTGGGATATTTTGTGGTATTTTATATTCTATTCAGATATTGTAGCTTCGGCTATAAATTCAAAATTAGTTATAATAAAATCTAGTTATTTACCTATCTTATATAAGAGAAAACCGTACATAATATAAAATAAAATTTATTTCTTTGGAAACAGATATTGTAATTATTTTATGTATAAAATTTGTGCATAAGAAAGAATTAATGTCGCATGAAAAATTGTCGACCATGACATGTATTCACATTAAATAAGAAGTTTGCAGACGTGTTTAATCGTTTACGTTTCACTGGGTATATAAAAACAATTAACATTCGTATTCGATTGATGTATATTAGATCACCAAACAAAGGTTTTTTATTTTATGTTATAACAGTCAATTTATACATTTAGGCTTATTTAAATATGGCGTATTTACGGATTGGGAAATGCGTATGGTACAGTAGGTAGAAAATGCGGAATTTGTTGAAAAGTATAGTGTGAATGCGTATGATTTGAATGCAATACAAGCCACGTACAAAAGATATACAGAATGCCCAACAGTGAATAATAACGTAAGTGGGTATTTTGACATCAACCAGGACTGACGCAAGAATGTGTGATTATTCCATAGTTCTTCAATGTATTTATGAACAAATATGTTAGCGCACCATGCGAGAAGAGAAATTAGATACTTTTGTAAATATAAATCGCAATTGCGCTTAAATTCAAGCGATTATCCGTAACGTCATAGCGATTAATCAGAGATTTATGTTCGTTTTCCAACGTAACTGATTCATTTTCGTGATTTGTTTAGCTAGAGCTGATTATTTTGGATTTATATTAACAAGTTACAAGTTATTTTTATGGATTTATCATTTCAAAATATATCCACAATGCATAAATAGCGATTAAGTGTAATTTAAAAGCATTAAATACTAATAAAGATGAATATCTAAATAGCTAACTCGTGTCCGTCATTTGAAATTTTGAGGTTAAAATAAACTAATCACACTAAGCGCCCTTCTAGGCCGATTACTGCGATTCATAATCACATTAATTGCGATTACACTTTTCAAACGTAATTATTTTTAAGCGCGCTTAAAAGTCGTAGTTTACCAACAATGCAATTCATAATAGCGCTACAACCGCAATCGCGATTTATATTTACAGAAAGTACCTAATATAATAGATTTGGTGAAATGTAGATTTATATTTACAGAAAGTACCTAATATAATAGATTGGGTGAAATGTAGAAGAATGTTTTACTATATGCTCGTAATGTAGTTTCGTGCCCTGAAAGCACGAGTGAACAAGAGATGTTAAACAGTTTGAATGAGGTGTACAGATTTGGCGGAAACGAGACATGTATAGCTTTAAGAAAGCAAGTTAGCAAAGTAAACCCAGTGCAAATGAGGCATTGAAGAGTGTTTGTATTAATAAATCAAGGGATAAGATTACAAACGTTGAGGTAAAACAATAATGTGGAATACAGCAACCCTATGGCATGTGTAGGTGAATGAATAAAAACCGAATGACACAGATAACTTAAATAGGGCCAAAATCAATTAATATTTTCAAACATATTCAGTAGGTTATTCCATGTTATTTACGAAGAAAAATCACGTCTTCTATGTGATGGCCACCTTCCCTAATGCATTGTTTGATTCTGGTTTGGAGCAGTCCCACACACGTGCCAATGTCTACTCGCCACTCTGTTGCACTTCTATTCGAATAGCTGTCTTCAGCTTGTTCAATAAACGGGGTTTTTCAATGTGCACCCTTTCCTTCAAGTAACCTCAAAGGAAATAAATCACATATATTGAGGTCAGGGGGCATAGGAGACCAGGACACATCTCCAAACTTCGATATCAAATGACCTGGAAATGCTTTCTGCAAAACGTTCATCGAATTACGGGTAGTATGGGAAGTAGTCTCTTCTTGTTGAAACCATACATCATCTCGACGAAATAACCAATGAGCTGCAACAATGGAACCGCCATTTCAAGTACACACGTCATACACGGACACGCGATGTTCTACCGATCAACGCTCCATTGTAACCCTCCTTGACCTTCACTCGCCGAATACAGTCGCATCAAATGAGGATATAGTCTCCGATGTCAGATTGTACAAAAACGGGATAAATCAAGTAAATGTTGGTTGAAAAAATTCTGAGATAAAGAAAAATAGGAGTAAAAGAAATAATAGAGTACTCGGGGTGCATTATATGAATTTAGTAAAAGTTAAAGAAGTATTTAGTGATAGATCAGAATGGGAAAAGCAGTGTGGGCGAAAACTAGTGATGACAGTAGAGTTAGGTTCTAGTAATAAGGAGTAGAGAGGTTGTTGGGGGCCAGGGCGTAGAAAAAGTGCGGAGGTGATGTGGTTCCGGCATTTTGTGTGTAACACATTCTCATGCTGCAGATATCAATTGTAATTTTATTAATTACAATGAGTTAATTAGTTCCTTTTCTTAAATTGTTGAAGGATTTGAAGTACTTGAATTTATTACTATAGTATTTTGAAACCAAATGAGCTCCCATTTATTCTTATATCAATTTATAATATATAAACAGTTGCCTAGAAGAAGTCCTAGGTTTAGCTATAAAATGTTTTGTAGTTATTATTAATCGACGAGGTCTAAGGACACCAATAAGCTAGCATGATCCTGTTGATTTTTTTTTGAGATTGTATCGAGTCCTTTAACCTGCAGGGAACCAATGATAACTAATTACGCCATAGTAAACCAGATAAGTGCTACAAACTTTAAAGTTTGGTTAAGCTATGCGGGTCTGAATCAAGTAGAATTTATTACTATTTACTGTTTATAAGGGCCATGCGATGTTGAAGATTAATCAGTATATGTTTATATTTGATATAAAATTCTAAATATGTTGTGAAATTATTGTATTTTCAAAACCCGTTGTTAAACTAATCTTCTTTAAACACATTTTATCTATTGTTAATTGAACAAAAATTGCGGACTGGGCTATTTTTCAGACCGTGTGTTGAGAGCAGAATTTCATTATTTCTTGGATTTCAGCTGGACTTCACCGATTAAACATTGTTTTAATACAAAAAATAAGTCTTGTATAAGTTTTTATGACAAAGAAGCGTTTTTTGGTATGGTTAACTATCCTTCATTGTTGTACGAAAATATTTGAAGTTTAAGTTTAAAAAGGTATAGAGCATCTTTAGAGAAAGGTAGCTTCTTTTGATTTTATATGACCGATAGTACAAGGAATAGAGACAAATGACGGCTGGTATAAATTGCAGATGTGTGTAGACTTGTCCTTTAATTTGATATTCAGTTAATAATGTAGGTTTTTAAGAAAATTCCCAAATTTATTTTATATATTTTTCAGCCTTTTGGGTGTAATGAACAGCTTTTTCAATGCATGCACTGAAATTGGATGCGACGCAGTATAAGAGTGAATGTATTTATGTAAGTAAAATGTTATTTACAAAAAACAAATTTAATTGTATTAATTATATCTTACAATTTAATTGAAAATTCTTTAATGTTTATTCAAAGACTACTATTAAAATATTTCAAAGATTATTTTGAATTTGCATTATGCGGTAAACTTTTCCGTGCAAAGTTTGTGTGCAAAAGATATATTGTTTCTGTTTCATATCTCTTAGTTATCTATGTCTCATTATGTTAATTTTGAACATTCATTTTGTAAAAATTTTAGGTAAACTTGGTTTACATATCTAACCATTTCATCTACTTTTTTTGACACCTTGTCGTTCAACTATAATCATTATCATTCTTAATCGTCTTGAGTGTGATTCTCAAGTAAAGAATTTCTATCAATTTTAAATGGTTAATTGAAACAACTACTACCAAGAAAGGTTTTCTAATTTAATGTTGCTATAAGAAAAACGATTTTTATTTTATAATTTTGTTACTTAAAATACACTTTTTTATACTTATACTAACTCGTGTTTTAAATCAATTTAAGCATTGTTTGTTAATCTATCGTCTCTGAAAGCGCTTAATCAGTAACAGTCGCCTAAAAATACGAGTACTGTGGGTGACGCTATCTGACCTCGCTTAGCATATGAAAGCCTTTAAGGATGCTTCTTTATATATTACTAAAATTATAATACTAATAAACCTCTTTGTATTATGCCGAAGTAAAATAAGGCATATCTTTTGAAAATGCAGTGACACGAAAGACTGCAACAGTATCAGAGATATAATTCGATTAAAATAATTTTCTTTTGTCTAAATTGATTTAAATTTCAATATAAAAGTAACTTTGCATCATATCTATTTGTAAACTTAATTGTCGTACATCATTACTCCTCAAAACTAAAATTTTCTTTGAATAAAATGAAACGAAATTGCATGAAAAGCTAATGTTCCCTATAAATTACAAAATGCTTCCTGATTTCACGGACATGTCAACTTGAAAACTACTATTATAGATATAATATTTAATAAGTTATAATTAGAAGGGAGGTAACCTACAATATCAATCTCAACTGTATAATTTCAATCTGTGTCGAACAATCCGCCTACTTATTTCTATTTTGGAGTTGTTTATTCTCTTTAAAAACCAAATTTTTTAAATTCATCTTTATGTAGCAAAATTTGAAAATATATTAAGATAATCAAAAATCATTAATACTTGTTTGTGGAGAGTCAATGTAACAAAAATCGATTGCAATATTTTACAATAGATGTCTATATTACGAAATTTGATTATCATTCTACCGTATAATAACTTTTAAATAAATCATACCTTAAAGAAATAGAAACTATGATCTGATATTTATTTTAATGCATGGTTAATTTTATTAAATAAAATATAATACACAAGTTCAAGGTCGTTGAAATAACTTTATTGCTATTTTCCATTTATTATTTTATTATATAGAATTATATTACCATTAATTTAAGATATTTTTGATGTATGCTACGTATTATAGCAAGTCTAACATTAAGGGAAAAGCAGTTCAATTATTATTAACCACACGTTCAACTAAAGGGAATTTTGAGATATTTTAAATAGAATTTTCAATTCTTGGAAACAACATAAATCCTGAAGGAAAGCAATTTCAATTGTACCAGAAAGCCTACGATATAGAAAATTATCAAAAGTTAAAAACCATTGTCAGTTAGTAAAGGAAATATTTCAACAGAAACAAACAATATTGTCTACGACTGCTAGAAGAGTGCCATTGCACGAGATTCAGAACATTAGCTCCTCACTATTCGCTCTTAAGTAGTTTGCTAACAAAGCAATTTCTCCAATCACAATTCGCCGCAGTCAACCTGTTCTGCACAATTAGCTTTCCACAATTCACAATCTAGAACCTGCTCCACAATTTATCCCTCGAAATTCGCCCCTTACCCTAAATCATCACCATTTCGCCCACCACAATTTAACACAGGAAATTTGTGTTCGATCATTTGGCCCTTTAATATTCATAACAGGCCATCATGTGCCTATTTTCACTGCAATTTTAAAATCAACTTTTCGCCAATGCTATGAGATTTGACAACAATTTTATTTTTATTCTTAGAACATAGACAGACGTTTATTTAAACGAGTTTATACTATATTACCATACAAGATCGGTAAGTGTTACAACAGGTCGAGACCCGATCGTGTGTCCTACACTATCTTTTACGTTTACGACAACTATCAACCAACTACGACAATTTGATATTAAGCATTTTCTCTGTTCATAACAGTACTAGTACCGTTATGAACCCTAACGTACTTGTTGTAGTGGCGTTGCTATGGCAAGTACAACAATTCGGGAATATATCAGAATATAGCAATGAACATAGTCGATAAATGTACAAAAACAAGTTCGTAGCACAAACAAGTTATTGATTCGTTTCAACGCCACAATTCGATTACAGACCAGGGTCTTAAGTATAGGACTACTAGAATTTTAGATTTTTTCTACTATAAAATTTTATTCAAATTTAATACAATCATGGTGGTATATTCTTCATGCTAGAATACGTTATACTGAAACATTTCCTTGCAATTCATAAATAACTTTAGCTCTAAATAAACATTTTTTGTAAATATTGCCTGTCAATGTTGTTTCAGTTTTAGTTTATTAGTTTGTTTGGAGGATGCTTATTTTAACTCACTGATATGAAATTTTATTATAAGTGTTTACAATACAGGTGATATGGAATAGTAGTAAATAGAACTAACTTATCAATATGACATTGGTATTTGGCATTACCAAAATGCTGAATTGACGAATTCACCGTTCATTCCATTCAGAAAACTGTGTTTGATGTAATGCAATTTTCAAGGGTTTAGTGCATACTAGTTGAAATTTATTTTATACCTATTTGCATGCTATTGGGTAAAAAAAAATACGTATCGTTCTGGAAAGTTTTATTCTCAACAATGTATAGAAGATATTTTCGTTACAAATTCTATTCTGCATAAATACAGAATATGAGTTATTGTTTCAGTTTTATTTTGGATATACTTGTTTTTCTTACACGCAATTTTTAACATTTACAGATGTATTGTAAGGTATTGTCATTACTTGGAAAATATTATAAATGAATTCCAATATATTGAAGCAACTGTTCTTCCACCAAATCCTGATTAATTAACGGATGAAAATAAAACAGATAATAATATATGAGGAAGGCTTGACGTTAATGATGTACCAGGAGAACTCACAGTACATTACGAATCATGTGAAAATCTATAGTCGTCCGAAAACTGTGTATCTGATGTTGCTAGTGGACCTTTGCATACTCAAAATAAAAATATCAAATCGAATAAGCCAACAAAAGGACGTTATCTCACTTAGAATACATGTACGTGGAAAAAACATTACCCGTTTACACCAAACTTCCACGTGAAGGATTAAAAGCCACAATGAATACTGAAAACATTAAAATTTGTCTTACAAAAATTTTTAAAAAATTTATCATACAGGCATATTCTAAAAGGAACTGTTAAGTGTTTAGTATACAAAAATTATAGTGGTTTTACGGTATCTTCGGATGACATCAAAGTATTCGTAGGTATTCTTTTATTTTCAATATATCATCAAGTACCTTCTGTAATGTATTATTAAAGCGAAGCGAAACATCTTGGAATTGAGATTATAAAAAAATGCATGTTTAGAAACCAATATTTTAAAGTCAAAAAGTTTATTCATTTTACTGATAACGAACGTATAGACCAGGATGGAGTTTTTAAAGTTAGACCTCTCTTCAAAATTGTCAATATAGAATTTAAAAGGTATGTGATTCTTGAAAAAGGATTGGCGATTGATGAGGTGATAGTAAAATATTTTGGGCATCACGGACTAAAGCAATTTATACGCATAAAACCGATTAGTTTTGGATACAAATTCTAGGCTCTTTTCCCAGACAGTAGATGTTGTTATAATTTTGATCTAAATACTGGTTAAAAAATCGCTAACGATGACTATGAAGACTAGGATCAAGAGTAGTAGTTGATATGCTAGACTGCGTTTCTGGTCCTGTATGCTCGTACATTTCGATAATTCAATTGATGTATTTATCAAATGAGCGATAAGTTTTACATGTCTGATGAAATTCTTGACGCGTATTTAAAAACTCTTATCAGTATCTGTACATGTTTGTCTAACGCAAGTAAATAAGTTTAGTTATATTCTTTGTTGATGCATTCTCAAAATTAGTTAGCATTTGAAAATTAAGTTTGTTATAAAAGATATGTTCGTTAAAAGCAATCGTAAAATGTACGCTAATAATGTAAATCAGTTTGGGACTTGAGATTTTGTTAGTTATAGGTGATTGTTCGTTATATCACGAATTTGCTATAACAGAGTTATATTGTATATTATATATGAAGGGATTAAAATGCCTCTTTTAATTCTGAGGGCTTAAAAAGCACTACTTTCTCTCTCGCGAATAAAAATGGCATTTTAGTACCTTGGTATATATTATTAATTAGTTAATTTTCGTTATTTCCAAGGACTTACTTTGTTTATGCGGGATTTAAAGTAATTTAATTCCCTGCGGGACTAGAGTAAAATTTTAATGCTTTGAGATTAAAATTTTCGCTTTAGTCATCGAAACAAGTGACTAACTGTGGCGTTTTAGTCCCAAAATTGCAAAACTCATTTAAAATTATAAAACATTATTTAAAAATCGTTAGTTTAGTACTTTTTAGGAAAATCACATCGGAATTCAACAGCCTACAGTCGCCGCGATATATATTTTATAAGATGAGGGTAAAGATCTGGAGATATTTTGGGCAATTCTTCCTGTAAAACACCTTGAATGCCTTCTTTAAGTGAAATATGATGTTTTCGGATGTTAGTTTTAATTCCTTCCAAATCTCAATTGCATTTAAATCTGACGATTGAACCGGTGTTTGAAGAACCTTTGGGCAGTTATACAGTAACCATGTTTTAACTACCTTTGAGATATGTTTTGGATCGTTCAAAATAGAACTTACAGTTCCCTAATATTCATAATTTCATAGCACTATCGTATAAATTATTTCTTAACATATCTAAATATAGCCGTTTACTTCTGTTTTCATCTATGTATGCTAAATTTCCTACACCCAAAGCCGATATGCAACCCCATACAATTTGCGGACCACCACTTCTCTTCATTGTAGATCGTAAATTTTCAATATTGTGTTAGATTTTCATTTACATACTGTACGGAATATGAATGCAGTTAGCCTAAATGTACGTTCCTGCTTCCATATTAGATTTAAACTTGGTCCTCTCCATAGTATTTAAATGATGCCCCTTTCTTTGGTTGTTATTATTAAAATATCAATTACCTTATTTCTTTTATTATTAATAAAACGTCCTCCTACAATTATTCACTTCCATAGTCATCATCAATGCCCATAGTGTTGTATTCTTTTATGGCTGCCTCTGCCTCTTGTGTGGTTCACGTAATTTACGCTTCCTCTATGCAATGAGTTTCTTAGTAAAATATCCAGCTTCACATTTGGAAAACAATTTTATAATTATGTCAAATAATTTTCTTTTACGTTGTAAGATATTGCTGTGTATTTACATTTTATTTCCTATGACCTTTTAATGGTAAAATTAATATGAAAATAAAAAAAGTGGTGATGAACAAAATACTACATAACTTCGATCGAACATCTTTACAAATACCTTTATGGACGAAGTTTCTTATTGAGAATCCATCACGCAGCGTTGAAATGGTTACTACAGTTTCAAAATCCAGAAAGACAAATAGAAAGATGGGTTGAACACTTACAAAAGTATAACTTGGAAGTGGAGCATTGTGCCGGAAGAAATTATCGAAACGCTAACTTTTATCAAGGTGGCCTTGCCTACAAGATTGCAAATACTGCCCTCAGTTGAAGCGATGGGTTGAAGAACCTCTTGTCAAGTGTACTATTGTAATGAACGATGACTAGAGGTCGAATAATGTCAAGCAGGATCAGGAAACGGACCTAGGTTTCAAGTTGGTAGTAAAATGGAAGAATAAAGGTCAAAGACCAGGTTAGGAGGAAGTGGCCCAATTTAATCTCGTTGTTCAAGCATATTTGTATCAATGGGATTATTTGCAAGTTTGAAAAGACCTTTGAAAAGAGTCCTATAAAATGATGTTGGGAATAAGAGACGAATGTGGTTGGTGGGTTTGAAAATCAGCATAGTGGAAGTTTTGCGACAACTACATGATTGTTCCATCAGGAGAGCACATTAGAGTAATGAAAACACTGGAAAAGGTCCATTAACGATTTTTTGGATAAACTATAGGGATCGTATTAAGGAGTGGTGCCAAAAATGTGTAATATGTGCTTCTGGGAAGGGTACCCTGGATAAACGAAAACACACACGAGACAATATAATGTGAGTAGCCCAATTCAAAGAGTAAGAATTGATATAGCGGGCCTGTTCTCAGAAATAGAAGAAGGAAGCAAACACATTCTAGTTCCAACTGATTATTTTAGTAAATTTGCCCAAACATACGCTTTACCTGTCAAGAGGCAGCTACAATGGCCGACCCATTGTTGAAAAAACTGTTTAACTGTTTTAGAATTCCTTTAGAATTACATTCAGACCATGGCAAATTTTTGAGTGAGCCTTATTCCAAAGTCTCTGCCAACTGTTGAAAATACATCAGACCAAAACAATTTTCCTTCAATCACAATGAATTGAATGGGAAAATATTTTTCATAAGTCGCCTCAGGCTACGAATGAGGTTGGGGCCAGTACCTACAATTATTTTCATGGCGTATCGGTCAGCTGTAAACGAGTTAAGGGAAAAATTCCAGCACTTACATTAGGAATACTAACGTATGTAAAAGAACTCGTCTTATCAGAGTAACATATGGTTAACAAAACGTATGTCTCAGAATGATTTGCAAAAATGTACATTGTAACTACCAAAAGCAATTTA
>JAHWXV010132633.1:0-10787 GCA_024586415.1 Phrixothrix hirtus | reverse complement strand
CATGGAATCGAAAAACTTGTGCCACGTTATGATAAGTGCCTAAATTTGAATGGCGATTATGTTGAAAAATAGCCTAAGATGTAAGCTTTCAAATGTATATTATAAAACAATGTTATTCTTCCTTGTTAATTTTTTATTTCAAAAGGTCTGTTAGTTTCTGAATTGCCCAAGTATAAACATGATACAGAATTCTCACTTATCCAAGGTGACGTAAAAAGAACGCGTGCTTATGAAGGGAAGAGATCGGCAGCTTCCCTACTCCGCCTACCACAAGGCACGGGGAGTCTAGTGTCAGTAGCCATGGAGCAGTGGAACTTAGAGCATCTTTTACCATTGAGCAGCTTTTAACGATTCTGTAATATCCAATCGCTGATCAAAACACAATACTCTGATGGGTTGCATCATTCTGCACAACTGGATCCGTTATGAAGGAATCATCGCCTGGTCGTTGAAAATATGATAAGAGCGGTTACTCAGAGTCCTCGGCGCTCTATAAGACGTCGCGCCCCCACTTTATACCTATCCCGGGTGTTTGCCGCAGGGCATCCTACACATTTTAATTTAAACAGTTATGTGAGCAAACAAAATTGCCAACCTTCCATCGTTTGGTCTGGCGTTTTCGAAGAGGTAGGGGCTACCGTAACAGTAACTTTTCAGCGCTATGTTGACATGTTGACGCCGGGTCAACATGGTAGAAATATGGTTCCAACAAGTTGGGGCTACAACCCATATAGCAACAGACATGATGTAAGTTGTCCGACAAATGTTTGCTAACCACGTAATCTCGCGGTTTCGTGATGTTCCTTGACCTCCACGGTCACCGGATTTGTCGACTTGCGACGCCTTTCTGTGGGATTATCTCAAATCGAAGGTTTATATACGAAAACCTCGTACATTAGAGAAATTACAACTTTCCATTCGTGAAGAAATCGCAGATCTTCCCCAAGAAACGATGAGAAACTCATTGCTGAACTTTGAAGAGAGCTTCGTATGTGCGTCCAGCAAAACTGAAGTCATCTTCCGAACGTAATCTTTCATAATTCAAATTAAATTATATAGATTAAATAATGTTGTATACCAAAAGAAACTAGATGTATCACATATTATTTTTGTGGAATTAAATTTTTTTATATTAAAAATTAAGTAGGTTGCGCTCTTTTGAAATCCATGTGTTCTTTTGTGCCACCCTGTAAAATGCTGATTGCTAGGTTAGGTATTTGAATCATTTTATTATATAACGTAAATATACTCAGTGACACAGAAATTGCAACACCAAGAAGGAGTACGAATTTCTTAATCAAATTAGTAGATCTAATGGGATGATTTTAAGTAATAATTGATTAACTTTTGAGATCAAGTGGTAATGTGATAATGTCATATTTGACAGTTGTTATAATTTTTCACTAACTTTTTCGGTCTGTGTTTTTCGTACTATTTGTTGTTCTTTTTCATTGTTAAGTAACATTATTTTGGTTGTTGTTCTTTTGTTAACGTGTTTTGTTTATTTGATCATGCCTAGAGTACGGCAACGAGGATATTACCGTCAATTAAGCGAATTTGACAGAGGTCGAATTATTGGTTTGCGTGAAAATGGTTTTTCATTTGGGGAAATTGCTAACCGTGTAAATCGAAATCTGTCTACTGCGATTCGAGTTTGTTGTGCTTGGTTTGAAGATGGCCAGAAACATCATAAAAGAGGAACCGGGGCTTCAAGAAGAACGAATGAGCGTCCAGATCGTCGCTTAAAACAACTGGCATTTAGAGAAAGATTTTCCTCTAATCAAGCAGTTGATGACCAATGCTTTGATGAAAAAGGTCGCCTTGCAACCCTTAGAACAGTTTATCGCCGAATCCGAAGTTTTGTGTTAACATCATATCGTCCGCAACTTGTGCTTCATTTGACTGCAGAACATTGTCAGCAACAATCTCATTGCAATCTTGAATGGCGTCGTGTTGTCTTTAATGACGAATGTAGATTTTGTTTAGGAATGCACGACGATCATATGAGAGTCAGAAGAAGGCGAGGTGAACGACGGAGTCTTCGATTTACAGTTGAGAGGCACGTACATCGCACTGTGGGTGTTATGGTTTGGGGTGCGTTTACTTATGACAGCAAGTCTCCATTGCTGTTCATTCGAGGCAATATGACATCACAACGGTATATTGTGGAGGTGGTTGGAACACATCTTCTGCCATACTTACAAGAGCTCGAAGATCCATAATTCCAGCAAGATAATGCACGTCCACATGTAGCAAACTTCTTTGCGTAGGCATAGATTCATCTTTTGCCCTGGCCTTCAAGATCTCCAGATCTTTCTCCCATTGAACATGTATGGGACATAATGGGAAGACGGTTGCAAAATTTGCAGCGCCCTCCTCTGATTTTGGAGGCCTTGAGACATGAGGTGCAACTTGCACTGGATGCAATACCCCAAGACGAGATAAACCACCTTATTCAATCAATGCCTCGGCGTGTAAATGAATGTGTAAATCAAAGACACCGCACCACACATTATTAACAATTATTATAAAATTTTGTTTAACTAATAAAGGTTTTCCTCGTAAATTTTGATCATGTATTACTATAACATAGGTGAATATTCCTACCAAATTTTATCCGAAAATTCCAACCCCTTCTTGGTGTTGCAATTTCTATGTCACTGAGTATATTTGCATTGCGAATAATAGTTGTTACACATTACTTACGATAGTAGCAGGGCGATAATTTTTCAGCGCTGAAGGCTTGAACTTTTAGTAATAATTTTAACGGATGTCTTCAACGAGAGTCTTGGTAAACTTATGTCGCCCCTGTTGCTGGCGCTCCTTGTTTGTTTTATATAATTAATTTTTAGTAATCGCTATTTTTTGGCCACCCTATATATAATTTTTATGATTTTCAAAATTTTTTTACAGCACCTTATTTTATAATTGTCGATTTTATTTAGTAATTCTCGTTACACCTCCTATATGTATTTTATAAAAATTAAGTGTACATTTGCATTGTTATAATTTGCTTAAAGACATTTTTTTAGAATAATTATAATCTGTTTTATTTAAATTATGCAAAGGTAAACTAATCTTCGACATTTCAATAATTAATTTGTAACTTTTTGAATTTTGACCTAATCATGTCCAAAATTTTTATCTATATTGTAGCGGTGAGAATGATGTTAAATTCTGTGAATAATTTTATTTTATAACAAGAATATTTAAATTAACGTTTGATACTTTTATCCTCATTTTAAAATGAAGTTGGGTTAGATTAACGTATCGATAATCGATTCTTAATCTTTCAAGCTCAATTACTAAAATAAAGTTAGAACATACCATTGAATAAATAGTGGGAGGAAGTAGCATTGCATGTAAAAAAGTTGTCCGCGATAGGTGTTCAATATGGTGGATGAATATTTCCGTGTACCAGTGACGTGCCCGTGAACTTTTTATATAAGTAACAATAAACTAAGTTACAGTTGTCGAATTTATTTTATACAGCGTTCTGCGCATTTTTAAAATTACTTTTAAATGTTCAATGATCCTAACTCATGATTTTGATTTAATTTCAAATTCATAATTCATTCATTGCAGGTTTTGCACTAAATATTTGTAAAGTAAGTTTTGTTTGTTATAATTTACTTTAATCCAAGTTTAAATTAATTATTTATAACACAAACTTTAATTGAATTTTAAAAAATTTGCTCTTTTTTTATTAAAGTCAAATAATGTTCACAGGTTCGATTTAGATCGATTACATTTGTAAGGAAGGTCTTGTAAGTGTGCCCCTGCGATTTTGATGAAATTTGTATGTTATGATTATTCAAATCTAAGAGACCTGGCGCTAAATCGGTTTTAGAAGATAAAAATTCGGGCCTTATAAGTCCATATAGGCAGTATCACATACAGAGTAGTCCTGTTTGAATTAAATAAACGCTGAAATGTTTGCCTTCGACTGAAACAAAAGCATAATATTTGGTATGCTTATATTTTATTTTGAGGGTGAAAGTAGCTCATTTTTAAGTGATATTTTTATCTCCTACAATCGCCAACACAAAAAATACGGATCTTTTAGGTTATAATTGTCTACAGCATATCTAAATTAGAGGGGAACATTCGGGACACTTTCCTTGTTACTAGATTAACCCAAAATCATATCTAATTTATTTTACCTATTACTTGTAAGATTTTCGTTAATACATATTTTCATACATGTGATTCGTTGTAAAGGGAATGTCGGTATTTGCTGTGATTAGATAAATTTATGCATTTAAAAGCTTAGCTTTTGTGCTGTTCACGCTGATCGAGCTTTACTTGTCTTTAAATAATTTCGAAACTACTTTTAAGTTTTTCACAATTTCAGCCAAACCGAAGTGACGTGCTCATCGATTCGATATCGATTTTCTGACGGCTGTTAGTCTAGCTTCAACGGGCACCATCTCCAATGAAACTATGCTGCCCTAGACCGGCCAACAAATTCCTGAAATTAAAGTAGTGCCAGTTTTGTCCGTTGTAAAGCCAACATAATAGTTTAAAAGCTGATGTACCGGTTTGGCGAGAATTGCGAATACATCTGAAGAAATTTTTAACAATGTAACACAATATCACTGACTTGCGGTGTTATTGTTATGATTACGTACACAACTGTCAAATCCGCTGGTTCGGTAAAAATTGATCATTGATCATAAACGGAACTTGTAGATATTGTCCGGCGTTATTTTATAATAATGATACTCACTCTATGTGCGATTGCGGCCTTAAGTTAGAAAATCCTTTGCAACTACTGGGATAGTTTCGCTTAAACACAGTAAGTACGGACTCCTGTTGTTTACACGAATATGTACCTAAACGTGGTTATGGAATATTGGCTGTGATTACCTACATTTGTATCTATATACAAAAATGAATATGATATAATTATCTTTATTATTTAAACTGTAGGCTAAACAATTCGTGATAATTTAAGGTGTTATTTTATTAATACAAAACTTTTATTCCTAAATATTCATTTCATATCGAATTAATTTAATAAAGGGGCTAATCTCGTCTGCAGCATCATCAAAAATATTGCTGACCCTACAATTATGACGGTAATTCTCATGGGAGAAAAACGATTAATCTAGTAAAGTAATCTGATGTCTTAATACAAAATTAAACAGAGTCACGTCAATCAAGTTTCAGAATAATAATTTATTAATCATCTAAATGATTGAAAACAAAGCACGTCAGAATTCACTATTGATCAAAAATCTAAAACTTCTACAACGCATGAACTAGGTTGGGTTAAACCCCAATAATTGTAAAAGTGTTATTGTTTGCCATAAAATCCTTCGCCCAGCAAAGTTTATATTTGTAGTAACACCTGTGGTATTTGTAATAATTTTTAGCATGTATAAGAATCGTAAATTATTTATAAATGCTTTGCCAACATTTTCGAGGATTATTTTGTATCCTTTAATTAAGTAATTGTCACTTAGACAAAGTTATTTTAGTAGCGTTCATGTAGTTGATTTTTTTCAAGTCCTTATATATCTGAGAAGCAAATGCGAGGATTCTAGATTGCAAATTCAAAGGATTGTGCATATCTTGCAGGGATGACGTATAAGGATGTCATCACATCAAGAAAACTAACCGAACAATCTGAATTTTGCTTGTAATTTATCTTTTTGACAAACATGGAAATGCGAAAGAGTTCGTGTTAGTTTACTTGAAGAATGTCAGATTTATTTTTGGTATTATAGACTTACCTCGATCGCCTCGTCGCAGGGTCCTTCATTACCATAACTTCGGTAATATCACCGTATTTACTAAAATACTCTCTTAGGCTTTCTGAAACAAAAAAAAAATTAGGATCTAATTGAGATCGTGCCTATGGTCGTGTTTTCAAGGACTACACAAATTCAGATAAGATTAAGTCGACATTTGTCTCCAGTAATTCAAAACAGAACAATTAAAAACATTTACATAAAATGGAAGTTTGAATGCGAGCTTTCTAGAGAAGTTAAACGTTTTTAAGCCGGTAAACGAAATCGTAAACAGCATAAAAAGTTTCAAAGGACAATTCGTCGTCGCGGCGGAGTACTTTATAAACATTATAATAAAAAGGTTCTAAACTTCTTTTCAGCGCATTTTTTTTATGCAAATAGAGGTGAATATGGCACCAAGTTAAGTAAACTTTCAGGCGAATGTCAAACATGATCGGCTTAAAACTTTTCTAATATTTCATCTTTCTAAATGGAAACCCGTCTCAATCTATTTTACTTTCTGCTTGTACGTTACCGCTGAAATTGAGTAAAGGTCTAAATACAAAGGTACATATAACATAACACATACATGCTAACAGAACAAAAGAAACAATGGGTATTCAAAAATAACCCTAACAAGCTAACACAAAAAACAAATCCACTCACAAACAGAACGTTTTAAATTTTTTTGAGCTTTATAGTAAGAGGCTTTATCAATTAAAGCTCAATTTTAAAACTCATCAAAAAATAGGCAAGCTACTATTTTAGACTTATTTAAGGTTTAATTTATAATTTTTAAGCTACGCCGTTCAACTAAGGTAGCCCTTTTTGAATGTAATATTTAAATTTTAACTTAATTTTAAATTCCGTCTTAATTTTTATCTTTATATAAAAAAATGATTTATGTCCAGTAAATATGTAAATATATCGGGGTTAGAATAAATGACGTTTTTGTGCTCTATTGCAAAGGACATTTTCAAAAGCAGAATAATAACCGTCTTCAGAACGTACTGTAATACTAAAAAAGCGATTTAGTCATTCCATTCGCATTTAACATGGAAAATTGTACGTTTTCTCCATTAACAAATAATGTTTACCAACAATAAGCTATTATTTATTTACGATAAAAAATTAACATGTCACCATGTAAAATACATTCGAGTTCATTACAATTTTATTTTCATAAACTAAGCCAACTTTTCAATTGAACCAAAGATATAGAAAAAATATTTTTGAAAAAGTAAAATTTAATAAATGTAAAACAAAGTTACTTCCTAGACATTAAATTCTTAATATCTTTGCCAATAAAAATGGGAAACTTCGTCTATCCTTTGTTTTTAACTTTTATTATTGTTTCTGTAACTTATTTTTAATACCAATGTAACAAATAGAAACAAAAGACAAATCCAATGGCAAGTTTTTATAGTAGGCTTAGAAAGTTTATAGAAAAACAGCAATTAATACAGGATCCATGACTTAGAGAAAGGCTATTGGCTGAGTTGAAAGAGGTGGAGAGAGGTGGAGAGTCATCACCAACTCTGCAGTGTTACAGCCGCATATATAGTGAAGTGGTTGGCTCTCAAGCTTTCGGTGTGTATTCGCCATCTGCGTTGAAACCAGTACCTTCTCAGTTCAACAACAAAGTCAGAACTCGTCGTGCAAGCACAACGAGGAGCTTGGAGCCGACTCGAAAGTACTTAATTTGGCGTATAGCTTATTCAGAAGTCTCCTCCTCAAAAAGTAGGGCTATGTAGTCGGGAATAAGCTTTTCAGCCCACCCTCCGATCTCAGCAGGTCTTTACTCACTACAATCCCCCCTCGCAAACACTTTTCCCCTCCACAACTCCTACCGGGTTTTACAAAGCGGGAGGCTGGTATTTCCCAATAACGCTATGGGTACCAAGCGGCGGTTTTGCGAACGATCCTATAACCGGTTCTTGTCTCTTGTTTCCACCAACGTGATTACGGGACATTTGCTGGCTTTAACAAACCGATCCGGGCAGCATATACCTGATAAGCAGATCATTTTGGAGATTATCCTATATAGTTTTCGCTTAGTATTCGGGAACATGCCGTGGCCCAGTTCAAAGGAATGGCAACGAAAGCCAATGCTGACGAGAGATCCAGATGTGGTGAGCTTGTCGTCGGGTTTCCTTTTCGTCTCTGTCTGGGTTGACGGTTTCGTTAGAGATACGCGATATCACTAAGCCCCGGAAGATGTTGTGTCCAAACACTTTAACGTCCGCCTTTGGGAAATCTCGTTAGACTGCGGTACGTATACTATTTTCAGTTATCACTATGAATTGGCGTAGGAAGCATCGAGCGTTCGTTGTTGAGTATACTTGTAATGGCGAATATGTGATAACAACGTTGCAAACCTTTCGTTTCTGCTTCGGGCTCAATCGTGATGATTGTATTCCAGATAAGGAAATAATTCATATTTGATTGTCAAATTTTAGACAAATACGACCTGCGTTGCAAAGGAAATCACCTGGCCAACTTCGCACTGCAAGGACACCATAAAATATGGTACCCGTGAGTACCTCAATTCAGTAATCGCCAAGGCATTCAGCAGCGAAGCGTATTGCTTTATTACAGTTATCTGATTGAAATTTGAAAAAAATTTTGCATAAAGAATTCAGAATGCATCCCTATAAAATTATGCTGGCTCAAAAATTAAGGGAAAGAAACTGAAATACCGGTATAATTTCGTATCAGAATAACCTACATGTATTTTTTCTGCAGTGACAAGCCACATTTCCACCTGTACAGCACAGTCGATAAACAAAATATATGTCACTCGAGAATTACACGAGCATCCACTCCACAACTGATTTTTGTGCGATAAGTAATTTTGGTCTGGAACCCCTACTTTTTTGAAGAGAAGGGTATTATAGTAACGGCGATTTCTGATCGATATACAATATGTTTGAGAACTTTCTGCGGCCAAAGTTAAATGCTCTTTATAAAGAACACTAACAAGGATGGAGCACCATTCCACACTTCTAGGCGATCGCTCAGATTCCGAGGGAAATGTTTCCTGGCTATCTTGCTTTCTTACGCAGTGACATTGGATGAACCCCACGGTCACCCGATTTAACCCCATGCCACTACTTTTTATTGGGATATCTTGAAACCAACGAACATACAGGCTTTCGATGAGGCAAAACTCGTTAATTTACAATAGTATTATAATGTATAATTAGTGAATAAACTAAAACGTTGGTAGCTTGCTTGGTTTGGTTTAGTTTTTATTGCCTTTTAAAATCGAAGAGGTTTTTTTTCCGAACCCTGTGTAATGTTAGCATTGAGAGTATATTATATACAGGGTTCCTTTCAGATGCTGTCAAAAGATGCAGAGCCATGGTGTGTTAGAGTCCATATTTCACTGGTTTAGCTTTTAGAGGTACCTTAATTTGACACTTTCTTCCTAGAAATGCTAACATTTCATCTATAGCTGTGTTGCATCAAATTCCAAGTTATTTGTCAAATTTGTCTTCAATAGGAGTAAATGTATCAAATTCCGATCTTTCAATCAATCTCAAGTGAATCCTTTTTCGGATGAGTGTACGTCGGATTAAGTATGCTTCTAATTCACGTTGGACTCTTTGAATTAGCCGGTAGATCGTGTGGATTTGACTCGAAATGCAAGGTGTTAAAAGAGATTTAATGTTGTAAAAGTACCCTACATAACACCGAAATCGCGATTATAAAAAACGATACAGTTTTTCGCGAGTTTCAATGTTATAATTTTATTATAAATTTAATTAGAAAGACAATATAAAAGACTTTAACAAATCGCGGAGTGGGGGAAACATTGAATAATTAGAATAATTAATTAAAGATATAAATGTTTGTAAACCTAGGAGTTTATCTAATTAAAAATTAGATAAAATACTAATAATGTATGCAGTTAAAATAAGTTAAGAGAATTGTATATATAAAATAAGATACCGCCATTTTAAATATGAACCCGTTATAAATTTCAAGTACCGAGTGACTGTAAAGCGCAGGAATGAAATAGAAAACAAAGTACGCGAATGGAATAAGGATACCGCGTATCAAAATAGTATATAATGAGCGACGCAAGAACGCTAAAGGAACTTCGCTTTCAACAGCGGAGTGAGCCGCCACGATATACGAGAACTTCGCGTTCAAACGCGAAACGAGCTAGACACTCTAGTGTCAACCTCGAACCGATTCACTTCACATTTGATCGCGAGGCGCGATATTCTGTCTGCCGCATTGAAGCGCGTTCCAGGTCCGAACGCACTACAATAAACCTGAAGTACGCTCTCTTATCAGAGCTCGCTTGTAGAATTACCTTTGAATTAAAACGCACGATTGAACCGGCGAACTTAGTTTACGCCTGGAAGTTGTAAAACCTTCTTGCCATCGCTGACGAAATCTAGGTGCCTGGACAGTTGAGATCGTCACCGAGGCCTAAACACGATTCTTCAGTTAAGGAGCTGCAAAGGGTAACAGCAAAGCTGAAGGTTCGTGGAAACCGTGATCACAGGCCCTGAGTTGCCTGTCTTATTCTGACGCAACAGTTACCCCGTGGGACTTGGCGCACGAACCTGACAGATTCGCATAGGATGCTTGCAAAAGCTTCCGCCAGTTGCGAAAAATACCGATATAGAGACCGCAGAGGATTGTGGTATCAGGAGATCAGCAATTCCTCTAGGTCGACTATTCCCGTTTTTCTATATCTTCGCCTAGAGCGTTCATTCTAGATAATTTCCAAGTGCATCCTAGCTTTCGCTGAAGAACTGTATGAATTAATTATTGTTGATTGAAGCCCTTTTACGAGAAGCGTATTAACGAAAATTTATCTTTGTCAACCGTCCGCCATTAAAAGTTAATGCTAGCCGGAATGAACCGTTCACTATCAATAATGATTGACGCCGTCATTGCTTGAGATTTATTAATTAAACTCAATAGTTAATTATCGTTGCATGATTGCTTCGTTGTGTACATATTAATTGTAGTATTTCAGAGCATGTATTTAGTTTATTTGTAACCGTCGATTTTAGTTTAGTGTTAGAGAAC